>JAPYZO010003265.1:0-41347 GCA_030522905.1 Torymus flavipes
TCAAAAAGATACATTTTCGGGATAAGTAAATCTAAAAAGTATATCAATTCTTCTTTAAATTGTCTATAAAGCCAGAATTTTGTATAATGAATGATTGTCACATAATATTTTGTAAATAAGCGTTTCGTAAGCCAAAACGCATTAATACTATATTTTTTAAAATTTGTTTAAACAAATTACTTCAAAATTAATAGTAAAAGATATGATCTATATGAACTCTTGTTCAATAAATTTAAATGTATAAGTATAATAATCATTAATACACTGGTTTAAAAAATAAAAAATTCATTCATTATCAATAAATCATAAACAAATATCCCACTTGTTCGACTAACCAAAAATCAACTGTTGGTAACGTAGCGATTCACTCAGTTACGATTAGAGAACACAGTCATATCATAATACGGTAAAAAGCTGCCACACAAGTAGATATACTCGTGCGTCGATGTGGAGGCGCCCATCACTAGACGGAGCCACCCAGAGACCCAAATAGAGAGATAAGGACAGGTACACAAATAAAGACAAGGATGAAAAAGGAGAAAGCGCGTGCGCAGAACAGCCGAGCGACAGAAACGCGTATACAAAAGTAGAAAGAGAGAGGAGCGAGAGAGCGATCGAGAACAAAGAAATCTCCAAAAAAATCGCTCCCACGTACAAAAATCCCATAGTAACACATCGAGATCCTCCCTATCTAAAAGTTCCATCAAACCCCTAGAACCTGCCCCCTATCAGCTGTAAAATATCCCCGTACTCCAAGTGTCATTCTTCCCATATATACACACGTATACCAATGAGCTTGAGCTTATGATGCCCGCACGCGCTCTTCCCGCGGATTCGCCGCGCTGTCGTCAAGTCGGCCCAAACCCACCAATCCCCACATCCATCCCAACGGAACTAGCTCTGGCTTAGTTGCCAGCACGTTTCCCTCGGATCGAGTGCGCGACAGCAGGCGGCCCCTGCCGTCGCTGTGCCGTGCTGTTGCTCTCTCTCCGTCTCTCTCTCTCTATCTCTATCCATCTCTCTCTCCTCCTACTACTCGCGCGCGCACCTCACCACCTCTCCTCAGTGTAGACTCGGCCATTTCTCTGGCGAAGCTGCTGAGGCGCCTCTCCTCGTCGTCGCCGTCGTCGACGCCGCCGTCGCCGTCGACCGAGTGCGCGTCGCATATACAGCGAGAGAGACAGACAGCTCGCGCGTGTGTTTTGTATATAGACAATATACAGTGCGCGCGTGTATTTTAACCCAAGTGCGCGCGTGCGTGCGGTTTTGTGTGGTGCGTCTGTGCGTGCTCTAGACACGACGACGAGGATTGTTGTTGTTGTTGTTATTTTCCTCCACGCAAAGTGTCGTCGGGTGATCTCCCCCGAGACGACGACTAATCGCCTGCAAAATAACGCGACGCAAAAGGATGATACACTCCGGGCGTACGAGGCTCGAGGTAAACACTCACACACAAACTCAGAGACATATATAAGTATATAGCACATACATGTTTTATATAGACGTACACTGACTTTCACGCCATGCAGGCTCTCTCTCTCTCTCTCTCTCTCTTGCTCGCTCGCTCGCTGAGTGTGCGTGCGTGCACATGCACTCGAGTCGATTTTTTTGTTGTCTCTCCTCTCGTCTGCAACGAGAACGAGGCAAGAGATAGAGCAAGAGAGAGGGAGACGGAAAGAAAAAACGGAGTCCCGGAGCGCGTCTTTGTACTGGGTAGGCTGCACGGGGCATTTAAATTTCACAGTCTCTCTGTCTCACTTGCACATACGCACACACACACACACTTTCGCGCGCCACAGCTTTGTTTATTGTCATTGTCGCCGCCGTTGTCATCGCGTGTGTGCGTTGCAGGAGCAAGAGAGGACACATGCAGAGCGAGAGAGAGGGACAGACAGGGGGCCTACGCGATGCTGCTATCTCTCTCCGCATAACTGCGTGTGCAGCGCGTTCAATGTTGTCATTGCCGAGAGGCGAACAGCTGATTCTCTCTCTCGCGGCCGTCCTGCTGTAGTTCTCCCCTCGTCTAGTCGTCCCGTCCGCGCGAGCAAGCGAGCGAGAGAAAAAAAAACAACGCACGAATGTCTTTCGGGAGCTAACGTACACATTATATACTTGCATCGCAGTAGCGTCTTATCATCGTATAATACGAGGCGGGGGAACTCTTTATTCGCACGGACTTTTATGTACCATTGCGCGACGACGACGGCGACGACGACGACCATTATGCTTCCATTTTCTACGAGACGCGCGAGCGCGCTGCTCCTTCTGTCTTGCTCTCGCTCGCTTGCTAGCGCGTTGTGTGTATACATACGGAGAGACAGAGAAACAGAGATAAAGAAGATTTGAGCGCAAGAATTCGATGATGAATAATGTGCAGTCTCTCTCACGCGCGCGCGAGAACCGTGTCCTTTGTTCTTTCGTCTACCCCCGCTGTTCCGCGTTCTTCTTCTTCTTCTTCTTCATCATCATCTTCTTCTACCCTTCCAGAGACGCGTTGTTCTATTAAACGATGAGTGTAGGTGTGCGTGGGCATTTGACATGTCAAGTGCTGGTGTGTCTATCTCGCTTTATAGCACGCGTCCATATTTCTTTCTTTTTCTTTGCATTTCTTTACCTTCGTCTAATCTTCCATCAGCTTTTTGCGCTTTTCTCGTCCACGTAAGTACAGCTGCAAGCCTGTCTCTCTGCCTTTCGTATATATCTTTCTCCGTCTTTTCTTTATCACTCTGTACACTTACTTACTATACCTCTCTCTTTCTCTCTATCCTTGTTACTCTCTTTTTTTTCGTCCTTCTTGACTTGAGTTTTATTCCATCCATGTTGTTTTTCGTTCGTTATCTCTGTCGTGGATTTCCCGATTAATTGTTAGCAAATGATGTCGCAGTATTGGCTAATAAAATTTTTGCGATTAATGATGCAAATAATTAAAAAATAACTTTGTTATGTTTTATGTCTGTTAATTAACGCTGATGAAATTTAGTTTAAATTTCGAATTTCAATATTACTATTATAATATTTGAATATTTCTTTAGAAAAGTGATTTTTCCCTTTGTACATATTTTTGCGCTTGCGCATAAAAGTAGCCACGCAACGTACAGACGCGCACGTGTGTGTTTACGTAAATGTGAGCATGTATTTTATACTATGTGTTCTTAATTTTTCTGAATATTAAGTTTCTTGCAATTTCTTAAACCGATAATAGTGCAATCGTTTTTATAATAAAAATAATTCTCAAATTTTTTTACTAAATTACTAATAAACAAAAGAATTTCAGGAACAGAGACAACTCATACAAAGCTTAAGATAGCCATCCTATAATTATAAAATCTTAAAATCTTACTATTCGAAAATTTGATTTCTTTTTTAGGTATAGGTAGGTCTGTAATTAAATTTTCGTCATTAAAAGATGGTCGAAGCTTTTATGAAATTACGCACTTACAATTGTTGAGACTTTATATTTTTTATTATTGTTATCATTCAGATTCCCATTTTCGCGGAATCTCTTGTTATTTTAGATTTAATAACAGAGATATCATTGTAAACAATTATTACATCATTATTAACGATTAACAATAACTTAAATGTAGACATCTAAAATGAGTTTCAACATCCTCTGAAAAGGTTGTTCGACCCAATTAAGACTATTTCAATATATTTTCAAGCTTCTAGAAATTATCTCATTCATCCACACTTTGTTAGTAGGTGTTATACGAGCAATATATGATTAAAATAATTAGCAAAAATAGAAAAAAAGAGAGAAAAAGTAGAAAATGCGAGAAAGTCGCTAAGTGCGTAATGCCACATGGGGTTCCGCTTTCCATTAAGGGGATGCCGTACTTCAATACGTTACACGCAATTGCTGGCAATTACTGATTTTTCAAATGTCTTTCCTCATTTGTACGGTTTTCTTTGTTTATTTATTCAAGTAAATACGCACTCTTGGAGATGCAGAGAATGTATGTATCATTGAATAATCTTGATAGTAGGTATAATTAAATTTATCAAGAAATTTGGAAAATCAAATATAAAAATATAAAATGGTGTTCGAGCTTCTCATTGAAAAGCCCACAGTAAAAAACAACGAAAAACTATCATTTTCCATATATTTTTGAGTTAAAGTTTTGATGAGATCAAGGCTGATTTGTAAATGGCTAAATGTATTTCTCGTGGAGTATAATAATTAAATGATACATTTTTAATTGGACATTTCGTGTAAAACAATATATTTAATTTAACGAAAAAAACTTCATGAAACAACAATAATAAATCAGTCCCGATCTTTGTAATCTGCATGAGCTTGGGTAGCAACGCGCAGTCTCCGCGTCACATCTCTAATTCTACCTTAAAAATAGATAATACGTCAATGTTAGTTTATCAATAGTATATCGACATAGAATTGCAAATTCCAAACCCCTATGTAGCGTATTACTACGAAAATTACTGAACGAAGGGTATTGGGTGTATACATGTGTTGTAGAAAAAAGTAAGTCGAGTAGGTGTGGGTGGAGGGGGTCAAGTTGGTCAAGGGGTTCCACTAGTTGAAGAGTCTGGAACCACTAGTCAGTGGTGGCGTCAGCAGCATCCTTCCTATCATCATCAACCCCATCATTATCATCACTACCATCATCAGAGCAGTTATTATGCATCACAATCGCATTCTCACAACAATCCTGTTACAACCATGAAGCAGTCTTACATGCAGGTTCGTCCCGTAGTCGTTTCGATTCTCTTTTATTTCCGTTTTTTACTTTGCTCTGGTTGCTGTATTGTATAGATTAATATAGAACTTTGATTTGCATTAGCGTAGTGCTGATTGCGTAATGCTTGATCTTTTCTGAAACATCTTGCACTCTCTGCTTTGATTTACAAATGATAAACCAACATTTTTCCGTTTATTTTACACTGTAGCTTGATAAGAAAATCAATACGTTAGATGTCTAGTTGTTTGATTAAACGTTATTGTTTTAAGGCACGTAAACTTTACGATGATGTAACTCTGCAAGACCGCATAGGGTATTTATGTATCCTCAACAAGTGTATAGATTTTAATCTTGAATTTTTTCATAATTCTTTCTATTCTACTTATAAACAGATAAATGTAAATCTCATACTTCCGTTTATACAGTCTTCTATGGATATGCAAAACCGTTTTTCACAAAGAAATCATTTACTAAACATCCGCAATTATTTCCCGAACGATACTAATCAAAATTCCAAATGTTAATACTTTTTAGCATTCAATGCGGAGGTATTACACTTTAATTGTTCAGAAAACGTTAGCATATTGGTCATTTCATAATTATTATCGCATGCTTTTAGACTTGTAGAATTTGTTCACAAGATAAGGAAACCATGGGAAACTAAACAAAAAATATTTCTTCGATCGGTATTTTGATATTTTTATTCGTTTTTATACGGAAATTAGAAAGTAAAAGATAATTTAACATTTAACGTAAAATCAAAATTAAATTAAAAGCTTATAAATAAACTTATAAAAATTCATTAAAAGAATATTAATATGGTATTAATACCAAGTAACTAATCTTTTAAAAGAATGTATCTAAAGCATACTTAACTCCACGGAATGATAATTCGAAATTTAATGGTTTTTTTAATTTTATCAAAAGACGAAGGTCCATAAATTAATGGATCACGGAAACTTATTTAAACTACAGACTCAATCATTAAATTAAGCATTCAAACCATTCATGCATGTAAAATAGTGTATATATTTTATATTTATAGACTTTTAAATGATTATATTTAATAGAATATACATACGTCAATAACGTGGTATATTTATATAAATATCTATACAGAATGTTGTGTGGATATTCTTAAATCTTCTTTGTGACTTCTTTATTGATTTGTATTAAAATTTTTGGCGTAAAATTACCGTACAATTACCGTGTATTATGTATATTTTTTAATAAAGCTTCAATTTATTCTTAAATAATTACACTATATGCAAATTATACTAACATATGTATAATCTTTATAAAGATTTAGTGTATAGTTTATTAAGGAGGTTCTCTACCAACTACATTAGTTAAAATGAGTACATTTCTCAATTTTTGGTTATTCACGAGGTATACTTAATTAAAGAACGATTATACAAACTCAACAATTCAATTCGAATTAAATAATTCTATTCATCCTAATAATTATTTATTTTATCAATAAAAAGTCACATCAAGAAGCTGTTTTGATTCATTTTTTAAGGCTATAATTGTATGTACCTTTTTTTTATTCATTGATTTATTTATTAGTATCATAGACTCTGGATGCCTATTTTGAAGAGTGTTAAATAATTGTCGAAAATTCTTCCATTAAGTTAAAAATTTTCGCCCAAACTTAGTGTTAAATACTGAAATATTATGAATCAAAAAGCGAAAAGGTATGATTGTCCATAAAAGCTCGTGTTAAACCGCAAAAATGAAAACATCAATTTCTCGCTTCAGAACCAGTGTAGCTTTCTAAAATTTTAACTGAAGCTGTTTTTAAAGTTTCATCTAAATTCAAATTCATAGTGTTATTTCTATTTAACCTAGAACCTCCTTAAATACGTTAGTGTAAGGGATGGAAGTTTTAGAGATGTATTATAATATGTTGAAGTATTCTTGTTTCATTCATTTTAAAAGTTATGTTACGAAAAGGATGTTGTACTTCTGTTAATGTTAATCCGATAAGAAATATTGAATACGAAAGATACCATGACAATTTTTTTATGTAATATATAAAATTGTAAAATTTTTTACAGTTAACGTGGGTATTTCATGATGACGAAGCCCAAATCAATAAAAAACTACCAAAGGAGTTACTATTACGGTACGCATTAATTGCTGCAAATTTCTTTGATCTATACGTTAACAAACTTTTGCATGTACTTATAAATATCGTAAAATTTTCAGAATTTTGTCATACTTGGATGTCGTATCGTTATGTCGATGCGCCCAGGTGAGCAAAGCCTGGAACGTATTAGCTCTTGATGGATCAAACTGGCAGAGGATCGACCTTTTTGATTTCCAGCGAGATGTAGAGGTAAACACTCCAACAACTATGGCCATATTCTTTTTTCAAAAGAATAATTCTATCCACAATACATGAAATTTTGATATCTCCTAACTAGGGACCAGTAATCGAAAACATCTCACAAAGATGCGGCGGCTTCCTACGGCAGCTATCCCTGCGCGGCTGCCAGAGCATCGGCAACCAGTCGATGAAGACTCTGGCCCAGTCCTGTCCCAACATCGAGGAGCTGAATCTCAGCCAGTGCAAGAAGATCTCGGACGCGACGTGTTCGGCGCTGAGCAGTCACTGTCCCAAACTGCAACGACTGAATCTGGACTCGTGTCCCGAGATCACGGACCTCTCGCTGACCGAGCTAGCAGACGGCTGTCCCCTCCTCACGCACATCAATTTCTCGTGGTGCGAATTGCTTACGGACAAAGGTGTCGAGGCCATGGCCAGGGGCTGCCCCGAGTTGCGCAGCTTCCTGAGCAAAGGCTGTCGGCAGCTTACCGACCGAGCGGTTAAGTGCCTCGCGCGATACTGTCCCAAACTCGAGGCCATTAATCTACATGAGTGCAGGGTAAGCTTGCTATAATGTCTATTTGAAGGTTAAGGTTCGTTTTTGATAATATATCTTAATCTTGATTTTGTCATTCTTTCTGATGTTGTAGAATATTACTGACGACGCTGTCAGGGAACTGAGCGAGCGGTGTACACGTTTACATTATGTTTGCATTTCAAACTGTCCGAATCTAACAGACGCGACACTTGTTACTATTGCACAACACTGTCCTCTACTTAGCGTATTAGAATGCGTGGCCTGCGCCCATTTCACCGATGCTGGTTTCCAAGCTCTTGCGAGGGTAAGCTTACTTCATTCATTCTTTTACTCTTTTGTTTTAAAAAATCTTAGATTAAAATCTCTTGTTCATATTAGAACGTAGCCTGACGTGCCTTTTATTATTCATATGCTATTCATTCTTAGAAGCTAATGGTAAACTCAGCATAACTAATACATGAATTCCCAGAAGATTGTGAAATCGGTAATGCTAAATTTGAAGATGAATAGAGTTTCTTTTCTAATTAAAATTATTTTCTGATTGCTTTTTTTTAACTTTAAAACTAGTTTATAAATCACGTTGCAACTATTATCAAGTTTAATTATTGCTTTTTTTTAAAGAACTGCCGGCTTTTGGAAAAAATGGATTTAGAAGAATGTGTCCTCATAACAGATGCCACACTTATACACTTGGCCATGGGATGTCCAAGACTAGAAAAACTAGTAAGCTGTTTAAAAATCTCGTTTAAAAAAAAAAATATTTTAAAGTAGGATAATATTTGAAACAATTTTTGCTTTTTACACGGTGCAGAGTCTATCACACTGTGAGTTGATAACCGACGAAGGCATCAGGCAGTTGGCTCTTTCACCTTGTGCCGCGGAGCATCTAGCGGTTCTAGAGCTCGACAATTGCCCGCTAATCACTGATGCCAGTCTTGACCATCTTCTACAAGCTTGCCACAATCTCGAGCGCATCGAGCTTTATGACTGCCAATTAATTACTAGAGCTGGTATACGTAGACTCCGAGTAAGTTGCTTTATTAAATCAATTTAAATATATTAATAGCATTATATATAAATAATCGTAGCTGGTATTAACGATCCCTATTTCATCTCGGAATCGTGAACGGGAGAAATCGAAAATAATTGCTTTAGGCTAAAATTTACCGTAAAATTTAATAATTAACTTTGAATCCCTCTTTACGTTTATATTGTTCTTTAAACAATGAAATTTTGCAAAGTTTATAAGAGCTTCACAATTGAATGTTAGAAAATGTGGTTCGCCCTCGGTACCTACTTGGCGAGCTCATCAGAAAGTCTAAGTAGGCCAAGTCTATGAACTTTTTAACTTAAATATAATATTAAATGTTTTCTATTATATGTACTCGACGGCTCTGAAATACGTCTAAATTTTAGGTACTTCCGAAAATCCGTATTTATCGGAAGCTCTCCAATCAAGGACATTATATTCTCAAAAAATATTTCTAACAAAAAAAAAACTAATTTTCGTTTGTACTTAATACTCACATTTTATTTTGAACCTCAATTCGTAATGCGACATTTCGACTTATTAAAGAAGCACCGATGAATAGAAAGTGTTACAACCCACTTAGAGAGATAAATTAGATGAAAAGAAAGGCCTTAGAACGAATCTGTTTGCGGTCGGTGCCCTACAATCCCATTCTTATTTACATTCAGCATCGGGTCAAGCCAACATATAGGTAGAACACTGTACCCGCATATAAAAAGAAAAACAACTACAATTAATACTACTGTTATGTGATTTCAGACGCACCTGCCAAATATAAAGGTACACGCGTACTTCGCGCCGGTATCGCCGCCCCCGAGTGCCGGGGCATCCCGGCAGCGCTACTGTCGCTGCTGCGTTATTCTGTGATTCCGTACCGTGAACGTGATGCCGCGACATCGCGACGTCTGGTACGACGAGGACATTGGCTACGGCGACGTCCTAATGGGCCTGTTGACGATGGGCCGAGTAACCGCCGGCGGCTGGTGGTGGTGGTGGTTGTGGCCACATCGCTGGTTCGCTTGAAGGGGGTCGTCGCACACGTAGGGGGGAGGCCGACCGTCAGCATCATCATCATCATGATCATCATCATCACCGTCATCGTCATCCATTTCTACGACATGAACTGAACACAAGAGAGAGAGACGAAAAAGAAAAAAGGGGAAGAAACGTATCGACTCGCTTCCCCTTCTCGGCGTAACATTGGTCTTATATCGTATATATGTATGTATCGGATATATAAGGGCGACAAAGACTCTGTGCAGACTCGCGTGTCTCTTCTATATATATTTTAGCCATTGACGAAAAAAGCGGTCGTCTGGGAATTTGTCAGCCTTTTCGAAGTTCGCTTTTAAGAACCGAATGATCCGCGCGCGCCCGCCCGCCCGCGTATATACACCGATGAGAATTATCTACTACTATACTGCTCCCCCGAGAGTGCCGATTGTAACTGCGACACGATCGTGTCGGTTGGGTGTTACACACAAACACATACACCTACACATATATACGCGAGTATATATATATATACATTGAGCGTCAATATTTTCATTATAGTATTGGGCTCCAAATTAGACAATATATAAAAATGAAGCTTATGAGTTGTTGAGGGAGGGAGAACATTTTTTTGTCAATGGTTTTAGAATCCACGTGAGTTAGTTTTTTAAGATAGTTTTGGAAAATTTTAAATTCAGAGTTTGGTATTGGCGAGAGACCTGTGGTAATGATAGATTTGTTTCGTATTTCTTATAATTATTAAACTAAAACATGCATTTATTGAGTTTGTAAGCGTATAAGTTCTATTTCTATATTGTCTAATTTGGAAATGGAATATGAAGTCAAATACTTTTTGAGCAGACCTCGTATGAATTAACCGGAAAATAATCTTCGAATAATAAGTTTTCGTGCGTACTTTTGTTACAGTTAATTTTGATCATCTTACCTCGTTAATTTACACAAAACGTACTAAACTACTAAAACAGTAAGAGAGAGAGAAAGAGAGAAAAAATTATACTTCGCACAAATTCTAATAAGAAACTTTCTATATTGCATACTTTAATCTCTTTTGCGCTCTTGAGAAACATAAGAAAGTTACGAGGCGCATCGAACTATCCTTGATTGATTACTGTGCCGTGAGGAAATTTGAATTTCTTAGGAAAGATGCATTTTAATATGTGAACGTTCATCGAAGCGAAATATCGATGTCAGTCTCGTCGCAGTATATCGAAAAACGCATCGGTTATTATTCATGGAGGAAGATAACTTTACATTAATCCAAAGGAATATACACATTCCAGAATTTTCACTATTTAATTGTTTTATTGCGATATCGCATTACTAAAACGTAAAAACGTAAAATATTGTTTTGACAAGACAAATGTATCCAATTCTCGATAGTATACAGCGTAATAACAGTAATCGTAATTCTAATTATCGCTGTTATCATTCGAGTCATTATTACATTTCCTTAATTATCAACAAAGGCATAAGTTTCTCGGTTGGGCCAATATTAATTAGGAGAGTTTAGACTGACAAAATAAATCAAAGAATTATTTAGAAGAGAAAATTCGTGTATACAAAGCTCACGGTCGACATTACCAGTAATCAAGATCTTGTAAAATGTAACAAAAACCAAAATTTTGCTTTTCAAAATTTTGTTTAGTCTGTTTTAAGAGTCTAAAAAATCGCCTTATCATTAAGTCAGCAGACTTTTTGCTGACATGTGTACTTTAGCAAGAAAATAATTGTGTTAAAAAGAAACTTTTAATACGTTGGTTAGCTTTAATAGAAAATTAAGCATTTCTAGAACACGAATTTTTCACTTGGTAATTTTATTAAAGTGCGAGAAAGATTCTTTCTACAACTTTATATCTCGTGATAATTTTAATACTAGTGATCAGTGTATCATTTCTTTTATTTTTTTATTCGTTTAATAATTACGTTCATTACATTCAGTCTCATTGAATGCGATGTACATACGCATTAAGTATGTAATCTAATAAAATATTTAGCAAACTACTTCTTGCTATATTAAACAATTACTGTTTAATGTTATTAATATTTAACGAAAACATTTTTCTATGATTTCTAGTTAAACTAAAATCGTTGTTTTCTTATCTAACTTTGCGGACGATACGAATGTATATTTTTTGTCTACTTACGAATAACATATAGTATTCGTAAATTAATTTTAATAACTAATATGATTTTAACAATTCAGTTAGTCAAAAACAATTAAAAAAGAAAAAAAAATAAACGAAAATATTTTGTAAACTAAAATCATGATTCAAATGTATTTTATACGTTGTTTGTTGGTTTTACGTATAGGTATATGGTGTCATAAAACTGAATTAAATCTGTAAAGTAAGCGATGTTCGATGCGTCTAAAATATTTATGGCGATAACGACGAAAGAACGCAAGATACGATTTGTCACCGGCTTTTAATTTATTAATGATCATTAATTTGTCCATTGTTTAATATTATGATATGCATTATTCATCCGAGGTGAAAGTGGTCAATGGTATGAGTGCGTGAGAATAGTGAAATCATAATGAATTATTGTGCTATATTTCGTATTGTTTATTGTCATTTTAAAAAAGCCTTTAACGAGGAAGCATAAAGACGAATATAATCGAAAAATTAGCAAAGAGAGAATAGCATAATGAAATAAATCCCTGATAAGATGAATGGATATGATTTTGTAAGTTTATATGTCATCGCGTAAATAAGCGCATAAAATTACTTATGCACATGTGTTCATAAAAATAGGCACATAGCACATATACGGTAAACGAGCCAAGATATTTAATCATACTTAAATACACGTAAGTCCGTACGCGATTACGTACGATTATAAGTTTAAAGAAATTTTTATTCATATGTTACGAATTATAATCTTTGCTTAGTTTTATACAACTTTAGTTCTATATAACTATGCAAAACAATATAATAATCTCGGCTGGATATCACGTAGTGTTCACATGAGGCATCTTATTTTTAATATCCTCTGTAAAATATAAATCGAAAGATGTTTATGTACATGGAAGGTCGTTTATTTTTCTACCGAAAAATCTCATATCAAATCTTGCACAAAATCTCAGTCTGAAAAATTCTGCAAAACTTTCAAGATACAATCGTTTTTCTTCTAAATTCTTGAAATCTATTAAACCTTGAAATCTATCTGATTAAAGCCTTTTTATACTTGTTTGACTCTTAAATTACACGAGATTTCATATGAGATTCATCAGTAGAATTTTTGAACTAATATAATAATTCTTTTTATACTTTATGTAATTAATTTCGCGAAACTTTAATTAATTTACGATAACATATAAGCTTACACATATCATTTCTTCTGGGAAATCTAATAGTTGGTCTTGAAAAAAAAATCGAGTTGGATAATATTAATGTTCTTCATTTCGAGAACGCGAGTGATTTCATTTTGAATCTACGAGAGAGAAAGAGAGAACGAGCAAATGTTTGGCTGTGCAATAGAGTAGGTAAAAATGGTACAGATGCTATGAGAGATGTGATCGGCTGTAGGCTTTTTTCGTACTTATTGATCAGAGAAGAGCCCCACGATTTATTACTTATCTAATTAAGAAAAATTCAAACACATGAAGCAATTGAAAATTGTGTACGTGGTTAAGCATTTGTTTTAAAAGTATAAAATGATACTAGTCTGGAATTTCCAACGAGAATTAATGTGTCAAATTACTGAGAGTAATGAAATTATTTATTCAGCGGCCTACTGAGCTCGATCAATGTTTGGAAAAAATCCTATCTGCCGATTAATACTTTACTGCTTGGGTAAGCTGCAGTCTACCATGTATATATTTTCATTAATGTATGTACAATAAAATATATTCGAGACAAGTTCTTTTATAAATTTTTTCTCTTTAATAAGACATATATATACCCCTTATGATTTATTATTACTCCTATTATCTCTAATTAACTTTATTTGATTAAAGTATAATTAATTTATAATTCTATTTTTTTGTTTCTAAAATCTTGTTAAAAATTTAAAATATCCACAGAAGTGAGCTATACAGTTTATCATTCCAATGCGTAACTGCCTGTGATAATCGTAATTTGCCTCCCGAGAATGAAGTTGCAAGAATATTGCATAAAATTTGCTGTTTGTTTCCATTGTTTGCTTACTGCTCAATTGGCAGCATCGATTGCTCCGATTGCAGATTCAATTTCTTGTGCTGTGCAAAGCTCTCGAAAGCAATTTCACGGCTGAAGATAAACATCAGGCATGCTAAAACGTAGTAGCAATCATCACTTCTAGCAATATCCAGTCACTGTTTAAAATCGTCAAATTCGCGTTATAATGAATCTACTATGCGCAATTTATTGTATAATTCTGTTTACTGGAGTTGCAGATAGCCTTAGTATAGGTATTAACTTTTCACAAATTTCAAAGAAGCCAGGTTTTATCGAATAATTTTTTTTTTATTGTTATATCAATAAGGTTGTTCGCAAAATCCAGTCGTCGAGAGTTTCTATTATCCAGGCGATGAAAGTGCCGAGAACTCGGAAGCGCAAACAGAGTATTTGATAATAGCGCGAAAAGTGTCATGGATGGACGCGAATACTCTCTGTCCATCTTACGGTGGTAGCCAAGTGCAGCAGCTGTCGCCACAAGTTACTCGATCGTTTAACGAAGTTGAAGAGAACACTGAAGGTCAAGATGCAGGGGACGAAGGTAGCAAAAAGTACAATACTACTTTGGCGATATTTTCTAACGAAAAGGAGAGGAATTGGTTATCCCGGATGCTGTCGGAATCAAACTATCGTACGGTCGATCTCTTTGAAAATTTTAATCTTTATATTATAGGAAGTCCGAAGTATAAGCAACTTATTCTTTCGTTCAAGGGTACGAAGGGCTTTGGATAGGTGGCACCAGAAAGAATAAAACAGCCAACTGGCATTGGATCGATGATCGGAAATTGGAGAACAACACACTCTCGAATTCTATGATCTACGAAAACTACCCCTCGTGGTACAAAGTCGACGAGGAAGTAACCGCGGAGCAGAATTGCTTGCTCTTCAACAAAATAGGTCATGATGTGCCGGTCTTCATACCAGAAAATTGCAATCTGCCCCGGCCATTCGTGTGCATACGAAACGGTATTAATTAATAAAAAAAAAAGAACATAATTATACAATAGCTATCTACTTTAAATTTCCGCATCGATGGACTTTCCAGGTAAAAAAAGACCGGAAACTCTGATATCCGCGGCGGGAAATGTCTCGATCGACAACTACCGTTATACCCTGTACCGCGTAACCACAGACGACGATGACATGGATTGCCAGGACACGGGTATAAGAAAGCTGAACGGCGGCGGAGTCACATGGAGGAGGGCGCAATTCGAATGCAGAAAGCGAGGACAGCACCTGGCGATGGTCCTCACAAACGAGGCAGCCAGCGCGATCGCCGATCTCATGCTGAAGAACAGACCATGTATACAATTAATTACCTCAGTTTCATTTGTTTTCTACTTTGTCTCACACTCTCGTTACGATTTACAGCTATGGAGAACGCATGGCTGGGAGGTCGAAGCGCTGACGGCTCGCAGTGGACGTGGGTGACGTCAGGCAGTAGTTTATCGACAAGCAAATCGGCATCGAGCGAGTATCCGCCCTGGCTGGAGGGCCATCCGATCTCTGTACCCAAGAACCACCACAGCTATACAAAGCGAGAACGCTGCCTCATATTAGATCGACACCTGTGCCCCGAGCAGATAGCCCCAGTGTTCCTCGACCTGGATTGCGACAAGGAAAGGCCTTTCATCTGCCAAGATGGTAACGATATATATACTTATATTATCCTTTAGAAAGGTCGATGGGGTGGGCAAGATATGAAAAGGTTATCTGTCGTAGGTTTTGGCGAGACGCAAGGGCGGAAATCGGGTAGAAGGGCAATGTTGGACAACGATCTGTTTGACTTCTCCGAGAGCAAAATGACCTTCCAAGAGGGTGAGGAATACTGCGGGGAACGAAAATCCCAGATAGCTAACGTCCTGGATCCCAAATCGTTGTCAGCAGCTCTTGACAAGATGTCCGAGCTCTGTAAGTACTTATAACACTTTATATACCAATTCTTTTTCAATCAAACCTATTATATCCATCTCATCCCTAGCGATAGATCATGTATGGATCGGAGGACGAACCACGCAGATAGGGGACGAGTGGAACTGGGTCGACCTGGCCGGCAAGCCGTTATCCGCGAAAGAAGTGGGAGCTAACGCGGCTTGGTGTTTCGGCG
This sequence comes from Torymus flavipes, assembly GCA_030522905.1. Classification (NCBI taxonomy): domain Eukaryota; kingdom Metazoa; phylum Arthropoda; class Insecta; order Hymenoptera; family Torymidae; genus Torymus; species Torymus flavipes. Next base: position 15,879 of record JAPYZO010003265.1, read on the forward strand.
ACAACGGCGACTTCCTGCCCAAAGCCGAGCCGAACGTCTGTCTGAACCTCGACTACGAGGCACGGGGATTTCCCCTCCTCTACGGTTTACCCTGCAATGCGTCTCAGACTGTCCTCTGCGGTGGCGAGACCGATTCAACGGCCAGCCAGATCGTCCCGGCGATGCCCGAGGACATCGATACCAGGTTGTCATTCAATGTTACCGATAGGGCGAACGCCACAAGTAAGAATAACACTTTGCGATGCCCGAGAATGTCGGTACCAGGTTGACATTCAATGTTACCGAGAAGAGCGACGCCACGAGTAAGAATAAGACCTTGGACATGAAACCGACGACGGTTCAAGTTGAAGAGGTGAATAGTACGACTGTTCAGACTCCAATAGCCGAAGTTAATGATACGATGGCGAATGGGTTACAGAACGGCCCGGTGATTCCCGAGGATGTCGGTACCAGGTTGACATTCAATGTTACCGAGAAGGGCGACGCCACGAGTAAGAATAAGACCTTGGATGCGAAACCAACGACGGTTAAAGTTGACGAGGTGACTAATAGTACAACTGTTCCGACTCCGTCGGCTGACGTTAACGGTATGACAGCGAAGGGGTTTCAGAACGGCCAGGCGATGCCCGAGGACGTCGATTCCAGATTGTCATTCAATGTTACCGAGAAGGGGGATGCCCCGAGGAAGAATAAAACCTTGGACGTGAAACCAACGATGGTTAAAGTTGACGAGGTGACTAATAGTACGACTGTACAAACTCCGATAGCTGAAGTTAACGGTATGAAAGCGAAGGGGTTTCAGAACGGCACGACGATACCAATGCCGCTGTAAAGTACCAGCTCTGGTCACTAACTTTTTGGTAACTTTATATATTGGTGATTTTTAGATTGTATAATATGTTTAAGCGAGAGCATTATAATACGGTAAATTTAAAATATAGATATATGTATTTGTTAAAAAACTGTAAGGAAATTTAAAATAAAAATTGCCTCTCGAAATTTTTGATATTGTTCGCATGATTGGATCGATCAAGCGTGAAATTAAAATATATATATACTTACAGTTTATAAATATTATTTGAAAAAATTTTGCAATCGGTCAAATAGATTCCACAGTTACCAACTGTAAATAAGATTATTTCCATAGACTCGAGGTGTTTTACCCCAGTAGAACAATAATGATAAAATTAGCAAAATATTTCAAATTTCGAATCAGGTGGTTGTTTTAATTATATAAGTAGTTTAAAAATCTAGAAGTGGCAATTAAGGATCAATTACTATACTGGTTTCATTTTAAATAATTAAATGAAATCACCAAAGAAAAATTTGTTTCTGTGTATTAAGGCTCACATTTTTTGGAATGTATAAAACTTATCTAGAATATATTTACAATTACCATTCTCTTCTAAGTAATACAAAAATTTTCTATTGTTTCAATGACCTGAAAAAGAACTTGAAATTAAACACCATTGCGTCTACTTTGTAAAAATTAAAAAATAATATATTTCGACAAACCAATTTCCCCACAAACATTAAGTACACAAAACAAAGAAAAAGAAAAAAGATTTTCCAAGAACCTAACGATTACACGCGTTCTAAGAACGCAACTTCAGGGGAGCGCTTAGCAATAAAGCAACTCCCCTGGCGTGTAGATAGGCCGAAGATTAGGGCATGCGTAATACGGTGTAGATGGCCCGTGGCACGCTATGCATAAGAACACCTTCTATGTACTGCAACTCTCCACCTGACGCAATTACATTTCAGCACTTACAAATCCGTATAGAGCCCTTACCCTTAACCTATGTATGAAAATTCCCTGCGAGCAGGCCAAAAGGGGAAAGGGGTAGAACCAAGTGTTGGAGGGGGTGGGGGCTAGACACAGCAGACGAATAAAGTTGATATCACGATATTTCGCGTGTGAGCGTGGGCGCGCGCGCGGTGCTAGGCGAAGTTGCTTGGCGCGCGCATGGTATCTAAACAATTAACTGGCCCACTCCTCTCCCCCCCCTCCGTCAGTCCTCCTCTCGCGCAAAATATAGGTACCTACAGCAGTAGTGCGTGCATTGCCGCGATAACGCGATGAGGTGACAAGCTGCGCAGCGTGGCCGTGCAGCTATACCGTGTCTAGCTGGAGAGAAAGAGAGAGAGAGAGAGAGCGCGAGTTGTCAATCGCACGCACCTCGATCGTAATTTTACGCTCTTCGCACGCGCGTTGCTTTTTTCTCTCTGCAGTTGTTGCTGGCTTTCTCTCTTTTTCGTTCGCTCGTTGCCGTCTCGACTCAGTGCGCGCTTCCCCCTTTGTGTAAGTATGTATTGAAGTGTATACGTTTCATAGCGCGCGGTATAAGTAAGTCTAAGGTACAGCTGTCGCGCTTTTGTTATCTTGGCTGTCCGGTTTCAAGTATAAGATAATATTCTTGAAACAAATGTGCGAGTCAAGTGCCCGTGCACGCGCGCGGCGACGATGATTGATGCTGGCAGAGGTAGACTGTAGGAAAGGAGGGAACAGAAGAAGCAATATAATAAACATCAGGCCGCCCGTTGAGTCGTCAGCTGGTGGCAGATGAATTGGAAGAGCAATCGTGAAAGCTTTACTTGTAGGAAATGTTGTGGTACGTAGTCATAAGAACTCATAAGGATTACGGTGCTTGGCTGGAGCGTAGGAGCCAGCTGGATTTTCATAATGAACTAGAGACTTATCTGGCATTTGATCTTACTAGTAGGCCCAGCAGCTGGCCATTGTGATATGCGTGTGATCACTGAAGTGGATACCTGTAAGCCATCGAGATGTTCGGCTGTCCTAGGGAAGCTGTCAGGGTTAAAGTTAAGGTATGCCATTATTTGTTTCTCATAAATGCCATTGCATGTGAAGACCACATTTTCTATATGTAAATGAGATGGAGTAAAAATATTGTATTGAATGTTTCGCGATTGATTTTGATTTTATTCATGTATTTCTATAATTGATACCAGATTTTCATGCTATTTTTATTACTATACAGTTAGGAAATATGATTTTGTAAATTATTTCTCAATTGTGTTAAACATATGCTATTTGCTCAATATTAAAATTAGTTTCAATTTAAAATTGAAATTGGAGACTTCATAATTATTGTATCATTTGCATTTGCATCTTATAGTACTTTACCATTTTTTTTTCCTAGAAATGTGAAACTCGACATCGTCCAGAGTATAGAAAGTTTAGTGTGGATCCACAAATAACATCAATTGAAGTCCTTCAAAGCATTTTAATAAAAGCATTTGATATCAAAGGGTTTGTATACTTATTTATCTGATACATCAATATCTTACCTAATTGGACTGTTCTACAATTTCAGCGAATTCACTGTTTCGTACAGAGCAATAGACGATTATGGTGCGGAAACTTATTTATTCCTTTTATCAGACTGGGATTTGGATGCAGCTTTTATAAGGTACAGAACTCAATAAAAAATTCCTATAATAACTTAACTACCTTATACTTTATTGGTATTATTAGAGATGTGCTAAATTGAAATCTAATAGTTGACGATATTTTACAGTGCATCAGAGCCATATCTTTACTTACAAGTAAATTTAAAACCATTTGGAGAAGCAAGTGAATGTGAGAGTGATTGGGAACAAAATGTTCATCATGTGGCAGCAAGGCCAGAATTGGGTTTTGCATACAAGACCCCCAGATTACCTGGTATTATTATGAATAAGGTACTGTAAAATCAAATGTAATTTTTATAATCTTATGGGAAATTGAGCTCTAAAACATTAATTTATTATTTATTTTAGATGGAAAAAACATTAAATCTTGTACAAAGAGCTTTAGGTAATTTTAGTGATGATTCAAATACAAACATGCAACCACCACGTCCACCTTTAACAGATGCAGAGTTTCGTAAGTTTTTAGACCCCATAGGTCAAGTCATTCAGTCAAAAGAATTGCGTGCTGTAATTTACTTTGGTGGTATTGAACCAAGTTTACGAAAAGTTGTATGGAAGCACATACTTAATGTTTATCCTGAAGGTATGTCAGGTAGAGAGAGGATGGATTATATGAAACGCAAGGCACAAGAGTATATTAATCTTAGAGATGCTTGGAAGAATCTGATGCAGAATGGACAGAATGTTGGAGATTTAGCTTATGTCACGAGTATGGTTCGCAAGGATGTTCTGAGAACTGATAGGCATCACAAATTTTATGGTGGCCCAGATGATAATCAAAACACTGCAAGCTTATTCAATATTTTGACAACATATTCTTTAAATCATCCTTGTGTAAGTTATTGTCAGGGAATGAGCGATTTGGCCTCACCAATTTTAGTAACAATGCGAGATGAAGCTCAGGCTTACATCTGCCTCTGTGCACTAATGAAAAGGCTTCAAGACAATTTCATGCTCGATGGAATTGCAATGACAACCAAGTTTGCTCATTTATCAGAAGGTACTTTCTATATTATTATAAAATAAAATATAAAAATATACTTTTTTTATTCTACTTTTACTTAAAAATAAATTTTTTATTTTAAGGTCTACAGTACTACGATCCAGAATTCTTTGCTTACTTGAAAATGCACCAAGCTGACGATTTGCTATTTTGCTATAGATGGTTGCTTTTAGAAATGAAACGAGAATTCGCGCTTGACGACGCCATGAGAATGCTCGAGGTTCTGTGGGCCTCATTACCAGCTTCTCCTCCACCCAACGGAGAGCTTCAGCTGGCCGAGGTCAAGTTTCCACCGCCTTCTCCACCTCCAAGCCCGAACATCAAGCATATTCGGGAAAACGCTTACACCAAAGTTTGTGCTATTAGACGACAGAGTTCATCTGCAAGTATTAGTAGTGTTAGGAAGCGAAACGTTAGTACTGAAGAGCCTCTGCTGGAGGATACTGTCACCGACACTCCAGAACCCAGAAGGTAGTTTTGTTCATTTTTTAAAAATCGTTAATAACAACAATAGATGCTGTCGCATAGGCAACTTACACAAATTTATTTTCAGATTGACGCGTCATCAGCAATCAGATCCAGGAAGCGAGAGCCTCGACGTGACTAGAAACCGAAGGAATACTCCAACCGAAAAGTGCCTCAGCGCAGATTCCCTGCCAGTCTCGAACCATTCGAGCAAGCGAATCACGTCTCTGCTGGAGATCGATAAGAGACTGGGCTTGGCGGCCAGTCTGGACCAACAGGCGAAGGCGCAGCAGGGCAAGTGCGCTCGTGTCGTCAAGAACCTGAACGAATTCCTGAACTTCACGAGCCTCAACAAAAGTCGAATAATGCCCAGTGAAGATGGTGATCTGCCTCAAAAGGTGGTAAGTGACGAGGGAGGTGTTGTACCAGCCGTCGACGAGTCCAATTCCCCAGATGATCTCACGGACTTTTTCCCCATGACGACATCGATGACCAGGGAGTTACGGTTAGAGCTTGAATCTCTCGATCGTCAGGTAAATTGTCTACTCTCGATTGTTACTAATTGTTATAATCATTTCTTTAATAAAATTGATTCTTATCTGTATAGGTTTTTGGACCTTCACCACCGGTTGGTGATCAACACTGTGACTGTACCATATCCAAGCGTGAAATTGAATTGCTAGAAAGTGAAACTGAAACTGAATTGCCTAAATGCAGTCCGGCGACAGATGTCTTCGTCTGGGAAAACCCCTTACATGTGTTACAAAATAAACAGAATCCAGCTACTCCGGATGAGCAAGCTGACCTGGAATATGACGGCGAGATTTTGGAAGATCAGAATGGAGTCAAATCCGTCACCCCCATACGATTGTTCAAACGCACAGCCAGGTATAATAAACAAAATGTTCTCAAAATGCATGATTCTTCTATTTTAATATATATTACAAAACAATGAATGTACAACAAATCGAAGGTGCGACGATGTTTCGGACAGCGACGGGACGGACAGCTGGCCGCAGAATCCGGTGATAACGGACGCGACAACAACAACGTCGACGGCCTCGGCCCCAGCACCTGCGCCTCAGGAGCAGTGCGAGGAGGCGATCGAGCTGACGAATCTCATCCCGGCTGGCACGAGCGACGACGATCACCTAGGCAGCGATACGCTCCCGCCACCGAGTGAGTTCGGCGGCGGCAATCCTTTTCTAATGTTCCTCAGCATAACGCTGCTGCTGCAGCACCGGGACTTCGTCATACGCAATCAGATGGACTATAACGAGATGGCGATGCACTTTGACAAAATGGTGCGCCGGCACAATGTGACCAAGGTCCTAAACCAGGCGAGGCAGTTGTTCGCCGGCTACTTGAGGCGACACGCAAATAAGTCAGAGTTTATTAATGTGTAAAAGAAAGTCGTTATTCACAGAAGTCTGTATTTTCTGTTTTTTCCGTTCTGTTTTTAAAGTAAGGTGGTCATGAGATCATTTAAACCTAAAATAAAGTGTTAGGATTTTATTTAGGTTTCAATAGTATTGTGACCTCTAGAGGGTGTGATGTCTGTGTCTGTCAACTAGTTTCTTAAAGATCCTAGATTTTCAGAATAAATAAAATGCAACACAAATGTATCGCGGATGATACTTATTACTATTTTGAAAATGAATTTAACTTAATTTTACAAAGTTCTATTGACTTTTAATGTGAAAATAAAAAATTATTGGTTGCAAACAGTTTTATTTTCCAATAATTTTATTTGTTATGGTTATTATATAAAATTTTTTACAAGGTATATGTATTTAAAAAATAGAAAATAAAAATTGTAAAAATATCTTTATTGAGTTTTACCTTAATTTAATTTTTATTTCTGAGTTTATCTTACAAGTAACAGAAATTTCGTGACTATTCGTTATATAACTTTATTACTACAGTTATATAAGCAATAATAAATATATTTATAAGTAAAAAAAGAAATGACTAATTTATGGTAATGCTACATGTTTGAATCAACAATATTTTGAGAAGTGATAATTTCAAGAATGCTTACGATTTTTTTCGAATTTTATTTTATGTAAAACAATTTGCATTAATACTTAATAATTTATCACCAAACGTCATTCACGTAGTAGATGTAATCGCTTAACTAATGTACACTTTATTTGCGCCTATTGCCACCTCCAGCCAAGATTGAAAGAACTCGAACGAAAATGTTGATGGTATCCAAATAAATAGAAATAGCACTGGAATAGTAAGAAGTTGAATTGGTCATTAGTATTTCGTAGTATATAAATATATTGGTATCGTAGTTTAAACAGCAAAATTAACTTACTTGTTGATTGGATCAAATGAAGCAACTGCACCATAACCATATTGAGGCTGTGTTTCTGCCCTCTTGATGATTCGTTGTGTGTCATACAAAAGGAACATAGAGAAGAGAATCAATCCTCCATAAAGGGCCATAGAATGAAGACCAGCACCTAAAGCTGTGGTTGGTGGAAGAAACATGGATCCCATGGAACTGCAAAATACTACTCCAAGACCAATAGCAAGAGGTCCACCCATGTTCAGGAACTTGTCACTAGGAGCACAGACAGCTACAGCTGAAAGACCCCCAACAATACCAGCCGTGTACCAGGCTGCTCTCATAACAAGGGCACCTCCAAGAAGACACATTGGAGCCATAACAGCACCAATGACTCCTGTGTGCACCAACCAGGCAATTTGTTTAGCACCAAAGCCCTCTTTGTAAGGGATACTCTGTGCTACCATTCCTGAACCAATCATGGCTACCATTGTGCCAGCAATTGCCAACCATCCTTGACGCATGACTAAATTCATCATAGCTGGAGATCTCAAACAAAGTACTGCAGATGCTGCAGTTGTCACAACAGAACCACCAAAGTACATGTAAGTTGAATGAATTCGGTCTTTTACATATTGGGGCCACATTCTAAAAGAATTTTTTATAAACATTAATATGTCATCATCAACCTTATGAAAATTAGTATTAATCTATAGTGTCAATGACAAATATATTTTAAATAACTCAAACTAAGCAGATCTCATCAGTGAGCAATAACAGAATTTGCAACATTTTATGCAAGCCCTATTATTATTAAGTTATTAGGTAGAGATTGTGTAATCATCCACGTTTTATGAAAGGAAATGTTACAAAGTTGCATGTTATTTTGTAATAAATTGTAAAAAATAAAACAAAAAATTGTACATACCCCGCTTTATCAATGGCTCCTGTCTCAGAGGAAAGACCCAAACCATAAAAGCATAATGCTCCAATTCCAAGTGCAGCACCTCCAGCTACAGCGCCCTGACCAAGTTTCCAGGCTGTTCAGAAAAATTTTTTTGTTAGTTCAAAGTACTCGGGTGTTGGGTGTTCTGCATTTTCACCAAAACTTTTACTTGCCTGTTTCGCCAGCTGGAGCCATGACTTGTTCTTTAATGGTAGCTTGCCTGGCACGGGCTGACCTGGTGAAAGCACTTCGACCATCATTGGCGAAGAGCCTGGCTGCCTGGATGTTGGTGAGCTGAGGTTTAGTGACTGAAGGTAACTTGAATAACGTTTGGGTCTGTGGTACAAGTGTACCACGGCACACTCGTGCGAGCATCATTTTTCAAGCGTTAATCGTAACCAATACCTATGAAAGACAAAAAATGTTTGAATTTAAAAGTTAATTTGGTATGAGTACTATACAAAGGTCACTTATGTATATTCGCTACTTTTTTCTGGAGTTTTCGGAGTAGACTTTGAGGTTATTCGCAAAAATTTCAGAATATTTGTGTAAATATACTTCAATACTGAATAACTTATAACAGGAATTGATAATTACGAAATCGCAGAGATAATGAAAACAAAATGAAGGAATTTAAAGCTAAACTGTTAATCAAACGAATTAAAATACGTAGACGTAAATACTACGTGAGCACATGAAACTTGCGAAATTTCGAATACGTGACTAGCGGATATTTGTCGATTTTTCCATGACAACAAAGAGAACGACGATAATTTTGATAAAAGAGTAGAGAATAATGATAAATTGCAGTGTATTTACTTAAATGACGCAATAACCTTGCGACTTATTTTTCTCTCCGTGAAGATCGTTCCGAATGCTCTCGAAGCAGACACTGTACTAACTAGTAACTTTTCAGCGCTCTCTACTGCGGAGCTGCGGTGATAATAGTTATATGCCTTCCGTTTCTGCTATTAACATGTATTAGAGGCGGGCCGCGGGGAAGACTTGGGGTGTGTTGGTATAGTGGATTGGTACGCGCAGGCGCTTTAAAGCTATGGCGGTAAATTTAAATTCTCGGTCATCCAAAAGCTTCAGAGGACGATAATACGAAGTGTTAAAAAGATTTTTATATGGGAAGACATTTCTTTTCATGTAGATAAATGTCCTAATTTCAGTAAATGATTATAGATAGAAAATACAGTTAGATATATACGCTGGATGATGTTTTTTATACTACCATTTGCTCAATCAATTAGGTGATCACTTGGCTAGAGATGGTATATTATATAGAGATTGGCACATATAGATTTACCCGTTTATAGCTAGATCACTAGTTACTTAACCAAAAGATGAAAGCTCACAATGACTAAGCATTATTGTAGGTGATCAAGCTTTTGGCATCTACTTGAGTTTATATAATCAACTTTATTGTAACAATATGAACTCATAATTTACATTGTAAATTAAAGCAGATATCTTTTTAATAAAGATAAACGATTTTGCGAACAAAATTTTCTTGAAATAAAAGTTTTAAAATTATTAGTTAAAATTACATTTTATTTTGAATTTCCAAGAAATATCTGCAACCGCAATTTCGCAGTACATTTAGATGCTATAGCATTGAGTCTACGCAATTCTCGAGGTTTTTCTCGTAAGCGCGAGTGCGTAAGCGTACTGTGTAGTACTCTAATAATCCTCTGTAAAAACCGTAAATAGCACAGAAAAACGGTCCGTAATTAGACGTATGTCCGTAGTACGCTGCGCTAATGCAATATTAAGATGACGGGGCGCACCGATCCAAGACTGTAAAGATGATACGACGTCGTCGAGGGGAGAATTTATAGTTCGATTTACATTCACAGAATATACGTCAAAACATTTTCTTTTTTTTGCGGTCTATCATTTTTCCTCCGTTCACTCGATAATAACGTTTTTTCCGAGAAAGCGATGTCTAAAGTCGACAATCTAGAGAACAGTAGTGCTAATAAACATATGGAATTGGATAATGAAATTGGCTTGGAAGATAGAGTTTTTCCAATAGCCTTTGCCGTTCTAAAAGTGGCTGGATTTTGGACTCCAACGACGATGAGATTTCCCTTTTACATTTTATACGAAATATATAAATTATTCTCCTTCTTGAGTGTAATTTTACTCATAACGTCGGTGGTAGTGGATAACACGATATCCGAAGAGAAGTCCTGGAGAGCGTTGATAGAAAATATGTTTTTGCTTCTCACCATTCTCACTGGTTTATGCAAGATTTTTAATGTACTCATTCGGAGACCCAATGTGATACACATTTTGGAAAAGCATACGGAAGACCGCTGGAGTATCCTGCGCGATGATAACGAGATATCTATCATCGAAGAATCAAAAAGCTCTGAAAAGTAATTTTCTAAAAAAATGATAGTGCCCTAGTGAAAGAAAACTAATGCTGATAATATATTGTTGATATCTGTATAGCTATCAGAAGAAAAAAACGAAGAAAACGGAAGAAAACAGAAATTAACTGCAGAAAAATGTCGGTATTGAGACAAAGTCAACAGTAATCTTCAGTTTTTATCAGTTTTCTTCAGTTTGTATCAGTTTTCAACAGTTTATCTACAGTTATATGCAATTCTAAACAGTTTTCTTCAGTTATCGACAGTTATGTTCTGTTTTCTGAAAAGCAAGCGAGTTTAAGAAGTGAAGAAATCAGTAAAAAAATGAAAATAATTACAGTTTTATTCTGAATAAAACTGAAGACAACAGTTGTACACGGATGAAAACTGTTTATAAATGTAATAAAAATATTGGAAAATTTTGCTATATATATTTTCTTCAGTTTTATTCAATTGTCTTCACTATTTTTTTTGTTACTAGGGTGATTAATGTACTTACTGTATATTTTTTTCCTAATCAAATTTTCTAAAAATATATTCATTGAAATAATTTGTTACTAAAATTATAAACTGTTATGTACCTATATAGTTATAGTATTGGTTCAAAGACATTTTTTAAAATTATTTTCGAGTAGACGCTTACTTTATTATGCACATGCACTTTATCATGTTCATGCACATTTTATCATGTATTGCGCTTTTGAAAATAATTTTGACAACTACTCATCCAAATAACATAGGTTTATAACGCGCTTTTGCCTGACGATGGTCATCATGAATGGCCTCAGCAATGCCCTCAACCCGTTGCTCCTGCAGGATCCAACACATCCGCTTATGGTCGACGGCTACACGCCGTGTGACTTAAGCAACGTCGCTTGTTTTTGGACATCCTACCTTTACCAGGTATTCGGCTACGGTGTCACCAGTATCGTCCATGTGGCCTGCGACAGTCTCATCTACAACTCGGTCGACCGCATCTGCGCCCATCTGCGGATCCTCGAACACAGGCTGCTAAAGTTGCCAGTCCTCGTGGAGGCGAGAGGATACGCGGAGGAAGAGAGTTTGGAGTACGAGCAGGTTTATTTGAAGGACTGCATTAGGGATCATCACAGTATTTCTGAGTAAGTTAAATTGTAATAGTGGTTTGATTTTGCTGATTTTTGGCTTTCGGAGAATCAATAATCTTTTGGTACATAGAACGATTTTGGAAGTCAACAAGACGTTCTACGAGACTGTCGTCATTCAGTTTTTCTCCAGCATCTCCGTTCTCTGCACCAACATTTACTTACTGTCGATGCAGGAGATGTTCAGTCCTGATTTCATATCGGTGTTCCTGTATCTGTGTTGCGCGCTCGTGCAGAACTTCTTCTACTGCTGGTACGGCTACAAAGTGTCGGCAAATGTATGTTTATTAAACGTGTTGAGTGTGAATAAAGCAATTTAGATCGTAATGATTTACCTTAATGTGTGAATTGTTAAGAGCTTGCATATTGCTGGTGCCATTTTCGATATGAACTGGTGTATCCTACACATGAAGACGAAAAAGATGCTGATGTATATAATGCTGAGGACTTCGAACAAGGTCGAGTTGTTCAACAGCGCTATCGTTGCTTTGACTCCGGAATCTTTTGTAAATGTTAGTTCATTGCAAACGTTATAATTCTATTTAAAAAATGCTTATTGACAACTGCTTTTCATTTTATTTTCAGATTTTGAAAATATCGTACTCAACGTTCAACATTTTGCAGCAAACTTCAAAAAAATGATCAGTTTTATGTGGATGTTTTTAAAAGTTCTGAAAGTATAATTTTATAGAAGCATATTTTATAAAAAAAGAGATATGCAATAAAATAAGAATTTAATAAACACGATCATGATCTCTTGTAATAAAAGATCTAGTAAATCAATTTCGAAAAGTGAGAATATCTTTTGATTATTTTAATGAAATTTTCAAATGAAAAGTGATTGAATTTTGAACTAAATTGATCGTCAGAATTTTAACTTGTCCGTTTAATTTGATCCTTCAAGACAATTCTTTTTCTTCGGAGTTGCGTTTTTCACTATCTTGAATTCGATCGAGTAGTGAGTTAACTAGTTTTTGTTGTTCTTCTTTATTTATAGATAAGAGATAAGTTTCCTTGAAAACTGTAAACTATTTATTATGCAAAAACTAATTTCATAATTCAAATTAGGATTAACCTAATTGCATGTTTATTTGAGGATATTATACAAATATTAGTTTCTAGAGTAATGATCATTTGAGTAAACACTAAAAAAATGGTGTCTGATGAAAGTAGAAATTAATTATATTACTAATAAAAATAATACTCATACCAATACTCAATAATAATTTAAGTAAATAAATATCAAAAGTAATAAGTAAAACTTATTAATTAAAATTAAACTTACTTTCGAAGTATCTCATGATTAAAAGTGGTTCATGGATGACGGTATCGTAAATACAAGTAATGTGAAAAATGATAAAAATGACAAACTGAATTAAAGATGTTATTACCTGCAAAGATCATTACCTACAATACTTTTTAATTCATTTATAATATAATTACTTGTAAATATGGAATAATGATTCGAAATTTTTAAAATTATCAATAAATTATTTGTTTTATTATTCATTAGAATTTCTTATATTGATTAAAATTTAGTGTTAATTAATTTTTTAAATTGTATACAATTGTAAATATATACAGTAATAAATTTACGACTCTTCTGGCTGATTATATTTAATTAAAAAAATAATACTCAACATTTATAAGAGAAGAGTTTGTAATTCACTAATATTACTCAAACTCTTCATTCCAAATCCAAAAAGCATCTTGCAACATTTCACACTGTCATCCGCGCGCGCTTCGAAATCTCAATGTTATTATGTTTCTGTTGTCACGACGACACTATTTAAATATTCCCTTAAAAAAAAAGAACACGGAAGAGCGTCGTATTACATAATGATCCTCGATAGCTAGATCATGTAATATATAAAGCGTTCGAGGGGAGACGTTAATGACAATTTCCCCGTACAGTACTGTTTATACATCGCTCATTATTACTTCTTCTATGCCCGCTGCTGCAGTCGATAAAGAACAATTCGAGACTGAATTTCTGAGACACTTTTTTTTAAATAAACGGGGGAGAGGAATAAAGACGCATTATAATGAGATCTCTAGATAAAAACGATACTGACATCGAGGAGAGAAAACCTACCGACATTTTCGGCTTGGAGGACCGAGTTTTTCCACTCTCCTTCGTAGTGATAAAGCTATCGGGATTCTGGCGACCGACGACCTTTAAGATACCATTGAACTTTTGTTACGAATTTTACACGTTATTTTGCTTCGTTAGCATAATAATGTTGGTGATCACGATTATAGTGGACAACGTGATCACGGAGAAGACAATAAGATCGCTGATCGAAAATCTGTATCTGATATTGACGATAAGCAATGCAGTCTCGAAGTTGTTTAATATTTATTTCAGACGATCTAAAGTTCTTAGTATTTTGCAGAGGAATATGGAAGACCGCTGGAGTAATCTAAGGGACGACGAGGAGACCAAGATTGTCGAGGAATCCATATATTCGGAAAAGTATTGCAGTTTTCCCCATTCTCAGAAATTCAGAAACTTTTTCTTTCATAATAGTTGAACGTAAAATTATAATTTATTTTAATAATAGGTTTATTGTTTTAAATTATCTATCATATTATATCTGATCTTTACTCAAGCCTCATTCGACTCTCCACAGATTAATATCGCGCTTCTGCATCTACCTCGTGACGGTGAACAACGTAAGCAACGCACTAAACCCTTTGCTCCACCCAGACCCGGACCACGACCTCATGGTCGACGCGTACTCGCCGTGCGATCGTCGGCGCTCCGCTGCCTGCTTCTGGACGGCCTACCTGTATCAGGTGTTCGGCTACGTGAGCACGAGTCTCGTCCACGTCGGCTGCGATTGCCTCGTGTTCAACTTCGTCGATCGGATCTGTGCTCACCTGAGGATCCTGGAGCACAGGTTGCTGCAGCTGCCGGATCTCGTGGAGGCGGGGCTGGTAGATGAGGTGGTGTATCTCAAGGAACGGATCAAGGATCATCATAGCATCTGCGAGTGAGTATGAAGGTTTGTTGGTTTTCGGTTGGATTAGTTGCGTGATTTTGTTGGTTTTCGTGAATTTATAGAGCCATCAAAGAGTTCAACGACACTTTTTACGAGACGGTTTTCGTACAATTCGTGACGAGCATAATGGTGCTGTGCACGAACATTTACCTCCTGTCGATGCAAAAATTATTCAGCGCTGAATTCATAGCCGTCTTTGTTTATCTCTGCTGCGCGTTCGTTCAAAATTTTTTCTACTGCTGGTATGGATATAAAGTTTCGATAAATGTAAGTTACGGTGCTTCAACTTTGCTATGATTCTCAATAATATAATACGATGTAAATGTGTAATAAATTATGTCTTACTTTTACGACAAGAGCTTACACATTTCGGATGCCATTTTTAATATGAACTGGTGTATTTTGCAAAAGGAGACCAGACAAATGTTAGCATACGTGATGTTCAAGACGTCGCAAAAAGTCTATTTATTCAACAGTGCCGTAGTAACTCTAACGCCAGAATCTTTCGTGAAGGTATAAATCATCGGGATGAATTCAAATTTATACGTCTATGAACAAAAACATTACTTGAAAATTTTTGATGATGATTGTTTCAGATATTAAAAGTATCTTATTCAGCGTTCAATATTTTGCAACAAACGAAGAAATAGATGATAAAGAACTATATATATATATGCTGATTTTGTACCGACTATGTAAATGAAACTATTTTTGATATTTTGGCTACCAACTCATTTTGATAAGACATTTTAATTTTAGTATATTCGTAAACAATTGTATCGAAAATTTTTTCAAATAAATCATGAGTACATGTTATTCGTACGCAATCAAAATAAAGAATTCATATATATAATTTTTTTCTAATTCCAAAGTTCACTCGCGTATACATTTATATATAAAAGAAACCGTTGATCGCGCCGCGTTCCTATAAAAAACTATCGTATACGGAGCTTTTCTTCGCAGGACACAGTTACTCGTGTTCCTCTATAATTTTGAAATCCCCATATTCCTCCCTCTAATTTTATGTTTTTCCATTTTCTTGGCGTTCCGCTCGATTTGTTGCTAATTACACGTGCAGCTTTTATTTTGCTCGCTGGAAGAGAAGAAAAAAAAATCATTTTTCGCGATAATAACTTCACTGTAATGTCTATGAATAGAAGCAATTTTCGAAGAAGTAAGCTCGGTCCCGAGACTTTCTTTGTCATTATATCAGGGAGCGTCTTGAAAACCCCCTGGAATTAAAAAAAAAAAACATAGCTAGTGCTCTTAATTGTAGCCCGATGATAATCAATCGTTAGATTTTTGCAGCAAAAAAATGCTAGAAAAATATACCTATCGCTAAAATTATATTTTTAAAAATTAGTTTATTTCACTTCGGTTTTAATCAAATATATGAATAATATGTTAATAATATGGAAATATTTTACAATACAAAAAATGTAAAGAAACCTGGGAAGTAAGCATCAAACTGCCAATTAAGGCAGTAGTTTATAAGATAATAGTACTGCACAGATAAATATACAGGATATATAGGAAAAAAATTATATAATTAAAAATTCTAAATACACTTACAAAATATAAATTATAATTTTAGTTCACAAGACATTTCAAATTGTCCAGAATTAAATTATTCAATATTATTTAAATCTTTGAAAAACGTCTGTTTGTAAATTAATTATATCGATCTAAGGTTTATCACAGAAGTAGTAAATTACGGTTTCAGTAATTTATTCACTAGATATTCATAAAATCTAAAAAATACTAAATAATAAAAGATAGACAGGCAATTTTGAGATATGTAGTAAATTAGCTAACATTTGATTTCAAAATTTACCGGCTAAACGTTGTCGAACTATCCGCAGCCACTCGCGGTGACGCTGCGATCAGTCGGAGAACAGCTGTCCGTATCCTGATTGGTGGTGGCGCGACAGCAACAGTTGGAATTACGATAATAAAGTCAGTGGTGTTATGAGTATTGTAACGAGCCGGTAGTGGCTGTTTTAATTACTAGTTTTTTATATTAAACGTTAAACATTATAGTGAAATGGATGTGAATGAGAAAGTTGTTGATTTTGTTGAAGAAGCATGCGGATCATTTATTTCAAAGAAGAGCTAGTTACAGATTCTTTGTTATCTATTGTTAGGTTACCCATTTTTTAAATAAATGAAAATTCGTTACTTTTACGATTGAATAGTTGAAAAACTCTGTATATAACCGTCGAAATGGATATTAGCGATATCTTGGATAACGATGACTTGGATATTGAAATTATAGATGTTAAACCCTTAGAGGAATCAATGAGTTTGCGTTCTCCAAGACCAGCTGTCAAAAAGAAAGTTACAAAAACTAATCCAGTAGAAGAACATTTGGTCAAGCAATTCAATTGTGCACGGGATCAACTGGATCAAACCAGGAGCAACATAGAAGTGATCGATAATGTTACGGGGCAGATATTGAAAACTTTAGCAACTAGAGCAGCCTATAGAGAGGATCCAAGTTCAGATTCTGATAGTGATGTAAGTTTATTTTCTTACTTATTAACATGCACTTAACTTTTATTCTATTGTAAGGTGGTATATGATTGTTTAGTTATATACAAGTTTGGGAGAACCGGTTATAAAGAAAAAAAGAAATAGATTTTATGAAAAGAAGAAAGTTTTGGAAGTGTTGGATGTCTGGCAGCGAGTTATAGATGATAAATGGGTCATAGGAGTTGTGGTAGAAAGTACAACAACATGGTAAGAATATATTTGATAAAGATTCAATTATTTTTAAATTAAAATTTTAAATATTAGGAATTAAATTAAGATTATATATGGAATAGGGTAAATAAGACAAATATTAGTGTAAAATACCTGTATTTAATCATTTATATTACACAGTACATAGACTTGATATTTTATGCTGGTGCCTTGTATGGCTATATGCAAAAGGATATTAAGATATTTTTATAATGTGGTTTTATCGAATATTTTCTAAAGTATACAATATTTACAAAAGATCGAAACAATTGTAGAAATTGTTGAATTACTAATTCATATCTTCAAAGTAATATAAAATTCTTTATAATAATAATGTTATTTTATATTTTTACTCAGATATATTTTGATTAAAACTTTAACTCAAATCTACTATGAGATCATGTAAGTTATTTGAAAAAAAATAGTACTGTAAAAAAATGCTCTACTTAAACATACTTAACATTTAATATAACATAAATTGATCAATTAATAGACATAAAAATCAAAAGTATGTTAGAATGTTTTATAAAAACAATATTTTTCTGATTATCATTATGTGATGGTTGACATAGCTTATACAATACTATTTCTGTTATGTATATAACTTGAAATGTTTAATGACAAATGAACAAATACAAAATAAAGTATTTGATATTTAGCAGTATTAAATGCCCTATGATAAAAATGTGAAGTTTCCTAATTACCAAATTGTAAAAAAAGCTAAGGATTACTGTTCAAAATTAGTGCAAAGTTATGCAAAAATTTGAATCTACTTAGCAAAAACTCCATGTTATCTGTTAAAAAAATTGAGTATATCAATTTTTCGAGGACAACAAGTGTTTAGCTCTTTTTTTTCGTGGATTCTCTTCCGATTCTCCCGCAGTGTAAAATGGTGCGCTAATTTTAATTTTATCCCTCTTAACATGCGATTTCCATCAAGTTACAAGTGCCATGTCATCGTTTTAAGATCCAATTTTCAAGTCATTCAATTTACTACTTACTGTGCAACTTCATTCTCATTTTAAGACATTGATTTCGCACGATTCAATACTTCGTTTTTCATACAATCTATCTCATACGCGTAAATTATAATTTACAATTTCGAATTACAAAAATAACGATCCTTTGAAAACTCTGCATATCCGCAGTCTTATAAGTGCCTCCTTAAATTTACTTTACCTAACGTCCCGTTCTCACTAAATTTATCATTACAGCTTATATTTCTTATCGCTACTATTATTATATGTACCTATTATTATATATAGTAATTAAAGATAATTCTTTTTATACGGATTACATTATCAACAATTATAAATTCTTAAGTATTTTTAGCATCACAAATTATGTTTTATCATTTATATGTGGTAATTAAAAAACGTGCATTAAATTCTTTTTATACCTAATTAACGCATCCCTTATCTTTGGTGTCCAAATGACCGTGTCGCCAGCCGTTGCTAGTTTTTTTTTTTTTTTTTTTATCTATTACTCATTCTATGAAAAGATTGATTTTTACTTTGAATACAAAACAAATCCAAACTTAATAATTTCATTTTAAACAATCATAAATTTCGAAACTGTTGAAATCACCTTACATTTACTGATTGATGTTTAAACAAGTTGTTAAACAAATTTGTGTATTATAAAGTAATTATTATGCGCAAAACTAGTTAAAGTAATACGATATATAAATATATATATTTACTTTGGTTTCCACATTATTATGATTTCTCATTAGTTTTTGCACACTGAACACTTTTCCACAAAAAACATCGTTAAAATATGAAACCCAAAACAATCATATTTCGATCTCTCTATAACGGTCGTCAACAAAATGTCGAATACCCCCCCCTCCCCAAACAATCCCGTACAATTTACCCTTAAAAATTTCAACGCCAGCCAACAAACTGCAAATTACCAAACACATATATACGTCCTTACAAGACTTTTTACGTATCCCTCCTACAGCGCGTACACAATTATTTACATTAGAAAAGAAAGCCTCGGGCGGTTATGCGTATGTATATATGTAATCCCCCTATAGAAAAAATCCCCGCGCACGTGCGCCGTCCTTTTACAAATTCGTCGCAGCAGCTCTGTCGTGTAGGCCGTCGTTTCTTGGTACAAAAAGAAGAAGAAAACAAGCACAAAGTCGCCGGTTCAGTAGAGCATGAAGAACGAGGGCCTGGTAGGGCCACCGGCCCCTGGTCATTTGTGACAGACGAGCTTCGTCACCTCGTCCCGGCCGTTCTCCAGGTACTCCGCCATCGAGTATCCAAAGAGAACGAAGTCGTACCTGAGAAAAAAGAAAAAAATCGCTGTAGATGGAGTGGAATTGTTCGGGTGTAAAATTTTAATTGGTCGTAGAATAAATGTTATCGCTAGTTTTATAATTCTATTTCTGACAATTGACTTTGAGAAATTCACCCTGGGTATTACTAAATTATAGAATTCATACTTTACATTGAAGATTAATTTTTTATTAATCACGTTTAATATTAAATCAACTTTGGTCTGAACATAATGTATAATGGAGACTTTAATTATTCATTTATAGGTTGACTACTTAACTTATAGTTAAAAATTAAAACGCAGACAATTCATGCGCGAGGTACCATTAAAAATACATAATTTCCCATAATAGATTGACAGCTCAACGATTGATGGTACTCACTTGAACATCTCATAAAGTTCCTTAATTTGTGTCTTTGAAAGCTGTGCGAAGTATTGCTTGATAACGTCCTTCGTCTGGAATCCCCGCGTCGGGTTCTTCCATTCGGGCTTAATTATGTGACCCACGTGAGCCTGCTTTATGAGGTAATTCTGGTCGTCCTACAATCACAGAAGGTACATTTTCAATCTTCCCCCGCTGAATGGGAAAATAATTGTATTCTCCAATGATGACAATTCTGAAGATATTCTATTTCGCGTTATTTCAGAAATGAATGAATCTAAAATTCTTCTTAATTAGGAAATAGAAAATAATTATTCTACCTAACTAGAGTCAGCTCACCTCTCTCTGTGTCCTCTCATTTTTAATAGAACTCGACTTATGAGTTCAAGACTATTTTATTAGCTGATTGAAGAGAACACAGAATCCTATTAGTCAGTATATAAAACGAATGGGGGGAAGGGATAGCGAGTAAAATTTGTCGTAGGTTTTGTAGCTATTGGGGTCGTTCTGATTCCATCACCGGCAATGACGACGACGTCGCGGCGACGGCCTTTTTCCTCCACCCCCTTAAAGCCCGCGCGACGCAGCGACGTTAATTTGACATCGCATGAACGTTCTTAAACTGTCACTTTTCATTGATTTTGTCTTTACCGTGGCGCACGTGCTGCCGTTTTTTTTTCTCTCTTCGCTTTTTCTTTTCTTGCGTGCCGCGCGGCGAATGCGAAAAAAATTCTCGATAAGCGGCTTATTCGGAAATGCTCTTAAGCGCTAACCAAGCAATAAGTCCGCGACAAATAAGATTTTAGAAGTTCTGCGGGCAGGGGAGCGTTGGAGGAGGAAGAGATTAATTCATTGTATTACGGAGCTTTGATAATTACTTGGTGAATTATATTTAAAGTTTCGTAAAATGCGATTATCGAGACGTAAGTTATAATTATACGCGAGCGAAACTTTAACTTTTAACTCGGTTCTCTTCACTTATGTTATATAGTGACGATAACGTCAATGTAAAGGAAGATGGAAAATCGTAACTGAATGAAAAACTTTTTCAGAAATGTACGAGATATATTTAAAAATTTATCCTTTTCAGAAGATGAAATTCCATTCAATAAGAAATAAATACACACACACACACACACATACCCACAGACTGCGGTACAAGATGAATTCCGCGAAACGGCGTCTTTTCGAGAAACACGAAAGAAAAGAACATTTCCTCTCGCCATAGACGGCCCATTCACCACGAAAATCAATATCCCAGTATCTCTCTCTCTCTCTCCTTTCCTCGTATAAAAAAGTCATCCCGTTGAATTCATCCCAGAAACGCGAGGAGAGAAACAACTCTATACCACCGAATGAACAACACGCCGAGGATCCGCGCGCCCCACTTACAAAACCTTCCCTCCGGCGATTCAAGAAAATCTCGCGCGTTCCTTATAAGTACACACCATTGAAATTCCTCTCGACGCTTTGATAACTGCGTCTCTGTCTCTCAGCTTCTTCTCGAGAGCAGCGATAATAAAGCGCGGCGTCTTGGCGCGCGCGTGTGCTGCTTTCTATGGAAATCGGATTCCCCGGCGCGTCGAAATGAAAACAAGAGGGAAGAGAGAGTGAGGTGCTTTGTTGATCCGTGCCGGCGAGTTTATTATTGAGCGCGAGGAAAGTCGGCTTCGCGCTTTTTCGCGGGTGGTGCGATTGCCATGGGAGTGGGCGGGAGAACATAATTTCAGGAACAACGTAATATGAATTAGTTATGTAACGTGGGGGGTCTTGCTGGAATGGGGCTTTGCCGACCGCGATTGTGAAATTTCATATAATGCTGGAAATGTTGCAGTAATGTAATGGAAAGACATGATTGTAGAGCCACAATAACTTTCTTGTTTAAGTATATACACGTGGAATTGCACCTTTATATATGAAAATTCTTCGGCGTAGTATTCATAGCTAACCTAGTATGTGGATCTTGGTTATTCAGGGTGCGGTACGGTAAGCGAATTCGTAAGAAGAATCGATTTTTCTAGAACGTGCCTCCCGAGAATTTTCGCCCTTAACTTTTTTTTTTTTTTTTTTTTTTTTTTTTTTTTTTTTTTCCCTTCTTTTTTTTTTTTTGAAATTGTTCCCTTACCATCAACCTATCAAAAACAAAAAAAAAAGAACTTTCTTCCCTCCCCTTACAAATTTCATTGTCAGCTAAACAAGAGCATCCTTGCTAAACCCTCCTATAAGTTCTCATTCGACCGCAATCAGCTAATTTTCTCTCCGGCATCTTCGCCGAAAATCCATCCCGTCTTCGCTGAATCAGCAACGCGAAAACATCTCAATCCAGAGTCGGAAATCCTCTCCGCACACTCCCTTTCACTACGATTCGTAGGATACTCACGTCGAGCGTCTCGAATTTCGCGATGACGTCGAATCGCACTTGGCAGGGCGTGCAGAAGTTGACGATCGGCGTCCAGTGCATGTCCAGCTCGTTCCCGGCGCGCCACTCGCACAGTAACCAGCGCGTGAACTCCTCGAAGGTTGGATAGAGCGGCCCGTGCTTGCCGCCCGACTTTGGACGCTGTGGAAAAATCGTATATAGAACGGGCTGTCCGGTGTAGCGAGAATGTGTCGATATAGAGGTATTAAAGCGCTGAGTGCTGGCTGACCTATATATCTGTGTGTGTGGAGCTCTCGTAAATTATTGCAACGGTTTTTGATTTTTATGTCACTCTCGATATTGTACGCGATGAGTATATTTTTGTTACAGATTGCCGATTTTTGAAGTATCAATGTTTTGACATTTTTTTTCATCGGTCGTATTCCAATTATATATATGCAAAAAACAATCTACCATATTCAGTTTATCGTGTTTCGCCTTTCGTACTATCGCTTTTTATCGGTAAAATGTTATTACGTGTTTAAATTTAATTACCTTAAGTATCCTTGGTTATTTTAGTTATAATAAACGATAATGACAGAGTAAACTAAAATAACGTTAAAAGCGACGCGGAAAAAGAGTATCAAGGATGAAAGATAAATTTTCGACTAATTTCGACATTTTAACGTAATAAGAATATATTTCCGCGCGTAAAATGCGAATTTTTCAGGTAATTAAACGCCTCTCATTTTCGCACCACGCGCGAAACGTTTTTAATAGAGCTCGCAAATGACGAAGGTGTGCTAATAAAAAGCTTCTTTGAGCGACCGCATTTTTTTTCTCTCCCCTTTTTTGAGAATATTTCTATAGATGAATTTCTGGGGCGAGACATTCCATTACAGAAAAGCTCGTCTCGCGCGCGCGTGAGAGCGAGAGAGTAATTAATGAGCCTTTGTAAAGGTACGCCTGGATGCGGGACAAGCAGCAACACAGTATCGTTGAAAATGTCGCGAGCGCGCGTGGAAACGTCACTTTTTTATATCAAGAAGTCTCTTGTCACTCGAATTACTGTTCTTTAATTAATTAAAAATAAACTTTTTGACGTGCGAATAAAATTCATTAAGTCGTTTACAGTGATATTCAATTACACCATCATTATTCTTACCTTTTGATTAACAATTTTTTCCCTTCTAATTAACAAATTAAAACAACATAATTATTATTGCTAATGCTTTAAATATCTACTTATCGAAGCAACATCAAACTAGTATATTCCCCTTAAAAATTTTAAATAAACTTTATAGCCACGAATTCCCAATCTACGTGCACGCGCCTCAATTCCCCACCGGTCGTGGTGCGCAACCGTTGAAATTTGTTTCTATAGGTAATTCGCTCGCTGGCAGCTCCGCATGCGAATTATATCGCGTTCCCCGTCCCCCTGTTGTTCCGGAATTTCCCGGCAATTTCCAAGTGAGCTTCTTCCTTTTCTTGCCCTCACGTACCTTGGTCCGATACTGCGAGACGATGTGGAAGCCAAGTTTGCTATGGAAGGTGTGCGGCAAACTGTGCTCGAGTTTGTCGCGGTAGGCGCTGAGCAGGCGCTCGAATGGATGGCGCACGATGATGAAGCTGATGCTATCGTTCAGGAAGCGCGCCAACTCTTCGGGAGTGGGCCTCGGGTACTTCTGACGCGCCAGCGACACGGGCACGGCCTTCGAGGTCTTCAGAAACTGCGGGCTGTACCTGTGGGCGGAAGCAGAAGCGTCATCGTTGTTGTTGTTGTGGTGTGGGCGGAGGAGGAGCAGCTGCTGCTGCTGGTATCGAGTGCAGGGGTGATAAGAATGGAAGCCAAGGTTGTGCGTAGGATTCTACTGTGTACAAGGATGTGGGTGGCGCATTGTTTCCACTCGCAATTTCGTGGGGGTGGACAAATATTTATAGAACACGGGTAACTGTCGAAATGGAAGATGGATGAAAAATTTTATCGTTTTATTTTTAAAGAGAGCTGGTGTTTTCTTTGGTTGTTTGCGTTTTGACGTGCTGGTCAGTGTTGCAGTTGTAAAACGCGTCATGAGAGATTTTATTATGGCGGGTTTGGTGGATGAAGAGAAAGTTTTATTCGGGAATGGTGAATTCATTGCTGCGATTGAAAGTTTTGGTACATTAACGTAAATCATCCGTGCGTAATAAATAAATGTAATAAATGAACTTCCGTCCAAGGAAGTTTTAGACTATGTACTATATGAATTGCTTTAGCGGAGACTATAAGGATTTTAAATTTATTTCGAAGATTATAAATTATTGATGGTTTTAAATCATCTCTGGACTATTTAGTCTTTTATCATCTGAGGTTTATTCATTAATCTCAAAATGCAAAATTCCACAAAATCCTTTGAATCTTTTAA
Organism: Torymus flavipes; assembly: GCA_030522905.1. Lineage (NCBI taxonomy): Eukaryota > Metazoa > Arthropoda > Insecta > Hymenoptera > Torymidae > Torymus > Torymus flavipes. The sequence continues at coordinate 40,711 of JAPYZO010003265.1, forward strand.
AACGCCAAAAATGGTTTCGACCTTCTTAAGAGTTCTACATATGCAAACTTGTTTGTATTTAAATGCCTTATTCACACCTTCAACCGTAACTACAAAATCAACATTCCATTGCAACTTCAACGAAACCTATCGTAACTCACCCCGCGAGTAGATTAAAATTATACATCCACGACGTGGAGGCGGCCTTGAATACGTTGCACCAGATGAGGTGATGCTCGCGGTTCACTAGGTACTCCCAGGCGTTGGGCCGGTGAAGCGAGTCGTTGCCAGGCCTATCCAAGCCCTCCTCGGTGCAACGTTCCGTCAAGTACCTTCGTCGCTCGGACATTCGCAGCTCTGTCTCTGTCAGTCGGCTCTGCTCCATCAGCCGTTCCTCCTGCGTCATCATCGCATCGTCCTGAAACAAGCGTGGAAAAAGAAAGACTATGTAGAGTGGTTCTCGGTTTTTGAAAATTGATTAGGAGTGATAATTGACAATCGATTGTTGTTCAAGTGCAGAAGAAGAATATATGTGTGGAAGTTTTTTTCTTAAATAACTTGTTTTGTAAAGTAAAAATATTTAGATGATTTTTTTTGGGAGAAAAACAATTTGGCTAAGGGAAAAATTTGAAATTCAAAATGTGAAAAATACATTGTA
>JAPYZO010003266.1:0-13033 GCA_030522905.1 Torymus flavipes
AAAGTTACCATTTTCAAAATGCCACCTTTTTAAACAGTTTTTACATCTCCACTCTGCACACTCATTACAATTACAAGACTTGTTTTCATTGATCATTATACATCCAGTCTAATTTCTGTGCTTCGCACGGCTAATTGCAGCAATAATTTACTTTTTTTTTAAACTTATACACTAGTTAAAAGTATTGTGGATTTAACCATATATGTTGTTTGAATAAAGAGAAACTATATACATATAATTTTTCGAAAATATACCAGACGATAAAGCTATATAATGATAAAAATAAGGGTTAAACTCATGAAAGTAAACGGTTGATCGTTTAAGTTTGACAGTTAAATACATTCAAATCGATCGCTTGTTATTGCTTCAAAAAATGTGGAGGACTTTACATGAAAGTTCGATATATTCACTTTGTCAAGTATCAACACTATATTTTTTATAAACAAAAATAAAAAAAAATAAACGAGACAAACGAGTGTCGAGTCAGAAAGGGATAAGAGTGGCTCAGCAAACTGCATTTCTCCCGTCGATCGGTATTGGCGGGAAGCTCATCTGATTGTTATAATCTGTGAAACAACAAATGAGGGTTTATTCATGTAATACATACGATGATGCAAGTTTCGACCAATGCAATATTTACTGCAAAACAAAACAAAACAAAATAAGAATGATGAAACAGAGGATGAAGAAAGTGGTCGTAAAAGAAGAAAAACTTAGATGAGTTTAGTGAATTCCCATTGACACAGAAAAAGCGATAAAAGCAAAACAAAAAATGTTTAAGAAATATATAATAATTATTTAAGTGCAAATTGCGAGTCGACGAGGATGAGACGGAGAACGTGTTACTACATTATATATCGTATAGCGTCACGCGATAATAGCGATACATGACTTTTAAGAAAACTCTTCAAGCGAAATCAATTTTGAATTAATCGTTCGTTAGGAAAAAATGGTGAGTGGATCAAGTAGATAATATACTTAAAGAAACCTTTCAAACTTCCGAGTTGGTTGGAAGTATGTGTGAAATAAGTTGGATCGAAATGTCGAGGGAGGATAGAAAACGGGAGGGAAAAGGAGAAAAGGTTTGTCGAACGCTGGAAATTCTGCTGCCTTTTTCCTTTACACTATATATATACATATGCATACACACACACACTTCATGTACACATACGTATCATTCTGCGCTCCATTATTTCCCCGTTTTTGTCATCTCCCGTTCCCCCGAGAGAGTTTTCTTCGATTCCTTCGTACATTATAAAAAAAAAGGCGAGAAAGAGAGGTAGAATGTATTGCATTTTCGCAGCGGCGCCAAGGATTTTCCGAGAGCGTGGAAGAAGTTAGCAGACACACGCGCGTGTGTGCACGATAGGAAGAAAGAGATAGAAAAAGAAAAAAGGCGCCAAGAGACTGCGAATCGTATTTTTGGTCGGACTTTAAGAGGAGTTGATGTGGAAAGTGCGCAACTTCGATTCTGGGTGGCGAAGGAGATTGTAAAACAGTATTGCGTATGTCTTTTTGTAAAATTTTCTGTATAATGGAGAATCGGTATTGTATAGGTATTTGCGTATACCTGATTGTTTTTGTATTAACGAGACGATGTGGCGCATAATTTTATCGAAATATCAAACGTTTGTTATTGTTCAATTAAATTCAAGCCTGAAACTCGCAATTTCGACATTGTACTGCGTTTTGATTTGTAATTCAAAGAATTTCAAACGAATGTTCATGCTGCAAAATAATTGTTTATGCAATGACAAACGCATTCAATTGTTTCGGAAATTTAACTTTTACCACACGTCGAATGATAAATATGAATTCGATCTTTTTTATTACCGCCATATTGTTCACCTATAACAATCATATAGGGAAATATGTGTTAACCACGAATAATAAAAAGAAAATAGTTTCAGGGTTTGATGAGTGTAAACATAATGTATGTGAAAATAATAAATAGCAGTGTTCTTTTTTATATGACAAAAAAAATTAAGTAACCGTTGATTGTACGTTCAAATATAATTAGAAACATTTCGTTGTCACTTATAAAGAAGACAACAAGCAATAAAAAAAAACAAATGATCATGCCAATGAACCAAGCTTTAATAACCCATTATTCCCCAGACTTCCCGTCTTCTCATTGTATTCCATTGTATTCGATTCCTTGCCCCTCTTACACGCCGCATTATATAGCTGAGAGAGAGAGAGAGAGAGGGGGAGAGAGAGAGAGAGAGAGAGAGAGAGAGAATATAAGGGATGTGACCGAGAGAGCTTTTCACGAAAGTATAATGCTACTGGAATCCGTGTTAATCGATATTTTTACAGAGAGAACGAAGAGGAAGCAAGAGAGTATTATAGCTAGAGAATGAGACAGAAGCGCGCATTAATCAAGGGGATAATCAAATGACGTATAGTTATTGTAATTATATACACGAGGAGAAAGAGAGAGAGAAAGAGAGAGAGAGAGGGAGAGAGAGCACACCTTACGTAAAATCCAATTACCAATTCTTTCGTATTATATAAATAAATAAATAAATATATACACACACATTGTATTGTAATTTGCGTGCGCTTGAAAAGCAACATGTTAGCGGGTTAGATTGTGCGCGTGAGAGAGAAAGAGAGAGAGAGAGAGAAAGAGAGAAAGAAAGAGTGAATGAGTCAAACGAACGACGACAGAGAGAATGAGTGAGAGAAAGCGAGCGAATCCGGCTGCTGACGGCCGACTTCGTTTTAGACACAAATAGCGTTCGCGAGCGTTAAGCCTGCGGCAAATCTTGGAATTAATAAATGGTAATAATGAAGTATAACACGAATTCCTGGATCTTTATTCATTGAACTGTCCGCTCAACAATCCTTCTGATCGTTTTTGTGCTCCACAAGACACACCTGACTCCTTCCTCCCTCTTGTCCTAAATCCCATTGCGGCTTCCTCGATATAACAAGCGTGCCCCGTATACTTGCACAATGGATGCTACACTCTCTGATCAGTGTAGGTGACACGTAAAGTACTTTGAAATCGCTTTGATATTGGTTGATTTTGGTTTAATATAGTTGTTTTTTTTAGTTGTTTTATAGATAATCAGAACAATAAGCAAATAACTCTTATAATTATCCTGAAATATCAAAATTTTATTATTTCTTTTCTTGCATAAAAATGCATACTTTGAAATCACTGCGTTTATTGAAATAATGTTTCTACGTGAAAAGAAAAAAAATCAATTTTATTTTGCTGTCGCTAGTTTTTATTTAACGAACCTGTCAATCTATTTTTCTTTTAAAAATAAATGCATCCATAAACTATAGTCAAGCAAATCAATCAAAGTTTAAATGGACGTTATCTATCTATGCGTAACTTTCGCTTCCAAGTTATGATATACAGAAGAAAAAAAACCAGCTTTTCCGACTGAATTTCACGCACGATACGCGTCATAAACAAATGCAATTGTAATTTCCAAATTTTAGCGTAAACTGACTGGTAGGCAATCACGCGTGCTGAATCAGGCCTCACGATCCTGCAAGATTTTCGATAAATTCGACTGGTAGATTATTGAAATTACGAGTCGCACGTCAAACGCAGCACAACTCTTCCCCGTATATTCCGAAACTGACGTTAACCGAAAAAAACATCGCCCGCATTTAATTCACGTTTGCTGGTTCACAAGTTCAACAGTTTTCAATAACACTGCTGCTACGTCGTGGTTACCAGTTTGAGCATTGTAATAACCTCGTTTGAGAACTGCGGTTGGCTTCATTAAAAATAGGTGTATACTCGCAATTGATCGCGAGGTGCGACGATGCTGACACGGATGAACCACAGGAAATTCATTACTGGTATACATATATATCAGATTTGGTATAACTAATTTATATTCTTCACTCTTTAATCGCGATGGGTCCTAATTTCCAGCGAGCAAAGTTTGGACCAAGTTGTGTAAACTAGTAAGTGAACTTATATTCAATTCAATTGAAGATGGAATCGCGCGATATTTCATGAAACAAAAACTGAGATATATTTGTAGGTTTGCTCTTTTATAATTATCGATGGTGAAAAAATAGATGTAGTTAATTATTTTTGTAGTTTTTATGGCAACTTTTTAAATATATTTTTGATTACTTTTAAGGAAAAAAGAACTTTTGTTTATAGAAATAAAATTTGAAAATATTTTATCTCTAATATTTTTATTTAGATCCCCTTATTCGTGAATACTTAGCATCTTTTATTGTAACTACATTTTGTATTGTATTGCAAAATGTACGGTTTTTACTTTTATACCATGTCAATTTGAAACTTCAAAATGATCGCATGCGAATGCCTCATGAGCCAGCTACTTAACTGATTAAGAGAATGAATGGCTCATAATTTGAAATAATACCATATTTTTTATCTGTGGCTAACGTATTTACGTTGTGTTACGTGAATTATAATATTAGTATTGCCTTTAAAAAAACGCTGCAAATTCATTGAAACTAAGATCTTTGTTAACTTACAGAAAAAGTGAGAATTTTCTTTAGTTGAATTTACAGTGTAGAAAACGTACAGTTACACAAAAATAAATCTTGAAAGTTATTTGTGCACACATAGAGCATAAAATACTGAAAATGAAGCTGTAGAAAGACGATAGAAGAAAGTATCGATTTTGAAGAATGGAGATCCAAGAAGAAACGAGACAGCCGAGTTATCGAGCACACAATCTTCGGGCGTAGTTTGGTAAAGTTTTTCTTTGCCGCGATTTTATTATAGCTAGCTGGCAAGACGTACAGTTCGTGTATGCGCTTGTTTCTGATTCTCCCCTAGTCTTTTCTCACCGTTATTCTACGCATGGAAATATGCACCTATATTCTATTATGTAGCTGAAATTTTATACTTCTAGTTAAAATTATTATGATTATTATTTTTATAATAATGCTTTAAAAATACAAATCATATTTTCGGATTTTTTCATGCTTTTACGCGAAGATCTTTTATTTTTCGATTATGGAAGAGATTTTGAAGTTTCAAAACTTTCGTCTAACATAGAAAGGAAGTTTCAATGGCAGCACTTTATAGTGCTACTATTTACGACATATTATATGGTTGCAATGGGGTAAAAAATATGTTCATGTACGAATACAATAATAAGAACTGTTTTACACCAAAACGTAATGCACGAAAGCTGTTTTTAGACTCTTGGCATAGAAAGCTCGTTTTCAATTTTTACAAAACTTATAAAAACCAAAATAGCAACAGTTTTTTTCACGATAAAGCTAAAAAACGTTATTTGATGCTTTTTGTGAGATGGATTTTCTATAGCTTCTATGCCCGTCATTTTTTGTTTATCATTACAAATTTCATCATCACCAAATCGTTCGGACGTATCACAATATCTGCTGAAATCTTCGCGTTGGCTAATCGAGTAACTGGCTCCAAGTAAAAGTCGTACAGAATGTGAGCAATCGTAGATTTTAGCTCCATCATCGCAAATTTTTGTCCTGAAACAGAAAAAAGAAATTAATTTAATTATTCCTATTAAAAATAAATTTTATATATATATTAAATTAATATTATTAGTAGGGGTAAGACTTCGCCTCATCACAATATATTCAATAATAATATAATAAAAAAATCAGAGTCTCGGTTTATGCGTAAACAATATTCGAAAATTTCTTTATAGGACTCTACTAATCTAATCTGCAATATATGTCTATCAAATAATACACTCGATGAAATTACTTGAAAAAAAGTTTTAAAATTAACTTTAAGAGTAAGCGTATCAAAATGGTATTTCTGAACTATTTTTTGATTCAAGACGAATTAATAATTACCTATGCAATTACGAGGGCCAGCACTGAAGGGAATGTAAGCGTACGGATGTCGACCTTTGGAGTTTTCCGGCAGGAACCTATCGGGATCGAACTTTTCTGGATCGGGCCAGAAATTCGGATCTCTGTGGGTGTCGAAAAGGTGTATCACTATGTGAGTGTCCGCTGGGACGAGTCCGTGTTCTGAAGCAACAATCATTCTGCTCATTAATATCAGACCTAACATAACACAATAGCTTTATGTTATTTAAGAAAAATTCTTACTTAATTGCAAGTCGTCCTTCGAGTACCGGAATATTGTGGAGACGGACGGATATAGTCGCATCGACTCCTTGAGACACCTCTCGAGGTAAGGCAGATCCTGAAGATCCGATATCTCTAGTTTACCACCGCATTTGTCCATGACCTTTGTAACTTCTTCTCTCGCAAGATCCTGTAATGCGAATTGCGGTCACTTGTATATTGTGAACTGATGTAATGGTATATTATAAAAGTAAAAATAATCATCGTTGACTTATTGACATGCAGATGTAAATTAATTCGTTTTATTTTTTTTTAACGACTTTTCTTTAGTTTTACATGTACTCGTCAGTTATACGTATACGCAAACGGTACGACAAGCGTGTGCATCCGACAGTATTGTACATGGGCCCAAGCACCGATGATTTTCGCACTGATCAATCTGCTACCTATTTGCACATCTTACCTCAACTTTCTCCATCGGTGACAGGGATATAAGGTAGTGGACCCAGTTATCTATAGATACCCAATCGTCGATAGTTTTCCTTTTAATATCGATTGATGGTTATTTCTGACAACTACTTGCACGACAAAAATTTCTTATGGTAACTGAATTCTATCTTTAAAAAATAATGGATTTGCAATGATACCAATTTATTCGTGATTTGGTTGATGAGAGTAATGGGTTGCTAGGTTAAAAAAAACAAAAGTGGCGGCGCGCCAGGCACGCTTAGAGATGGCTAGTATCATTAAATCTTATAATTTTAAATTGCACGCGTACAAATTACACCTGCTATTAGAAAAAAATTAAATCGTGAATCGACCTCGTATTCAACGCGATTTCCGTTGCTACTTTAAATTCACCGTTAGTAGAGCGTCTCATTTGAATAAGCGATTTTACAAGAAAGATAATTTTTGGCCGCTCGAACTCATTTTATAATAAAAACAGAAGGCTAAACCCAAAAAGCTAAGATTTATTTTATTTATTTACTTTTTTATTGAGTTATCGGGAACTGCTCCCAAAAAAGTGAGCCAAACGCAGTTCTCGATACTGTGAAACGTTACCGCAAATTCTCATTAAATTATTAATTAATAATTAATTTATCAATTCTTATAATAAATTGTTTCTAGATTTATTATTTTTTAATAGAATTTAAGTTTTTTTGTCTGTATTCTTTTTTTTAGCATAATGTTTATTATACTTTTAGGTTAGTTTTTAAATATATTTGTATTTGTATTTGACAATGTTCAAAATATTTTTATAGAAACGAATATTCTATGTAATAAGATAGAAAATTTTGTGTGCTGATAGGTGTCTTTAGCTACAATTTAGACACAATGAAATTTTATTTTGATCCTCTCGTGTAAGAGATCTACAATATTATTTATTTCATTGGGACCAAATATTTCCTATGCTAAAGATACCCCAAGTCTTAAACCTATCAACGTGAAACTGAATTGTAGATCTGCTAAGCAAAGGGACCAAAATAAACTTTCAAGGTGGAAAAATTGTAGCTAAAAGACTGTACCTATAAGTATACAATATTTATAACTTTGATTATTCGATAACTCACTTATGGGCTGGGTGACTTTATCGCAGGAAATATTGGAACCGCATGGACAAAATGACTTGATCCATATTTGATATTATTCATTCTGACTATAATAGTTATTGCATGTACGTATTACTTTTCCAAATAAAATTTATACTTAACACGACAATTTTATAAAAACATACAATTTTTTTTTATTTTACAATAATTTGTTTTTAAAAAAACATACTTAACCATTTAGTTACAAAGAATCGTATCAAATATAAAGTCATTTGATCCATCGGGTTCAAATATTTCCAGCTGTAAAGTCACCTAGTATATATTAAGTACTTATAAATGGATTTTTCATAATAAATTATTGTATTAATTTATTTATATCATGTATATCTTATTATTTTAGAAAAGTAAACCAATTATAACTTTTAGTTTCCAACCTCGATTTTGTGTTCACATTTCACAAGCTATCAACAACTGTATCACCTACGTATCGAGAACTGTTCCGGCCCTGAAACTAGTTATCGATAATTACTCCGGCGACATTATATTTTTAATAATTATTTTCTCCCTTAATATTTATTAAATCTGAACTTTTTTTCATTTACTTTATTTGAACTTGTTCTATAACTTTATAAAATATCATTGTTTTCTTCAATAAAAATATTGGTTTTTGGAACAAAACGTTACCTTGCGTCTTAAGCTATCGAGAACTGATTCCACTACCTTGACATACTGCTTGATTGCACGCCTGTATCTTACCCTGTGAAGAGGGAGAACGATATTCCACATCGATATACTTACATCTTAAATCCAATGCACATGACGCGTAAGGTCCCTGCAAAAAGTTAGTTTTTTACGTTTAAACTGCGATAAATAATTATGTAAAGCAGCTGGTCGGAAGAACTAAAAATTGATCAATTGTTTTACATAATTAGCAAGATCATGCGCGCTTCGCGCGCTTTTTTCTTCTTGCTTAATATTTAAATTTATAATTACAAACAGTTATTTAATAATTGAAAAGAATTAACTTCATACATTTTGATTTACGCTCAATATTAACATCAACAAAAATTTTTAAGAATATTAAATTTGGAGGTCATCACTTTTTTTAAGATAGAATTTGACAACATTGAAACAGAATATATATTACTACAATGTACCGTGTTTTATTCACACTGTCATAAAACACGATACATTGTCTTATACGCAGAAGACTACGATACAGGTCGTTTTATACACAGTTTAGTTTTAGCCAATCAGCTTAGTTAGTAAGCGCAACAGCCTGGCGTCACGTCAGCGTCAACTAATCACAAGTTTATTTTTACCGGACTCAACCAATCACAAACGTCTTATTTTGGATTCACTTTCCGCTCATCACTTTTTTTAAGATAGGTTATTTATCGCTGTTTTAAAGTCAAAAGCTAATTTTTGATAAGGTTCTTATGGGTCATATAACCTTAAACGCTATCTCGTCCGAATATAATGACTAAAAAAATTAAATCCTGAATATAATTATTCTTACAAAGTCAATTTAGCACATAGTTAGGATGAGTAAAAACCTTGTTACCTTTTCTGCTAAGTTCAAATCCGGTTTCTAAAACTTGTGCACTCTCTTTGTAAGAATTTTTTTTAGATACTTTAATGCATCGTGATGATTTTGAATAATAATCGTCATCTAGTTTCTCCGTATTCAAATTTATTTAATTTTTTAATTATTAAGTATAGCAATTTTAGGTCATTTAATATTCATTATTTTTTTATTTTGAACTTACTTGGGCCTCTTTGTTTTCGGCCAACAGCAGTAGAGCGAATGTTATGGCCATTGCAGTAGTATCATGTCCCTGTAAAAACATTTGCCAGTTCATTATTTACCAATCTGATTTTTTCTTATCTTTTCGTTTATTTACCGGTGTTTTAAAAACTCACTTCGAAGGTGAAGGTATCAACTTCCTCAAGGATTCCTTCGTAATTGATTAGACCGTCGTTTTCAGCAGCCAATAAGAGATCTAACATAGCCATTCTCTTTCTGCGACCTGTGAATATCTAAAATTAACACTGGAATTCTCTACGTAATTTATTTTTCTCTCAGCGCACTTTTGACGTACCATAAATGCCATCATCATCCTTTTGTTCAAAATCTTCCAAAAACTTATTCTGATGTTTGCTGTGGTACTTCTGTCGATCGCGTACAACCTACGGCATATTTTATTGACATTATCAATTCTCTAATACAATATATACTAGTTGGGCTTCGGCCCCAGCTTGCTCCGCTCGCAAACCTCCATTACGATAGGACTCTCCCCCCCACTCTCTCTTTCTCTCTTTCTGTCTCTCTGTATCTATCTTGCTGAGTGTCTGTCCCTTTTCCGATATTTTTGTCAATTACACCATCGCTCTTAACGTGTATTCTTTTCTCTTCTTCTCCAACTCTGTCTCATTTCCTACCTTTCTCTGTTATAGGTCTCTGTCGCTCTATAGTTCCTTTAGTCTCTGTCTCTATATCTCCGTTTTAGTCGTTATCTGTATGTCCCTTATTATAGATCTGCTTATGTCCTTATCACTCTGCCTCTCGCTTACTAATTTTATCTGTCTCTAACTCTAAGTCTTCCAGGCTCTATCTATCTGCTGAATTTTAATGTCTCTTTCTCTATCGCTCTGTCGATGACAATATTTCTGACTCTCTGTCTTTATCTCTCTGCCTGTATCTCGCCGTCTCTTTCTCTATCTTTTTGTCGATGCACATATCACACGATATTTGTCCCTCCCTCTCCGTCTTTGCTTTTTTCTACCTCTATCTTGCTGACTGATATCGATCTCTGTCTTAGTTTCTACCTTTCTCTGTCGCTCTAACTCCTTTACTCTTTGCCTCTATCTCTGTTTAGTCTCTATCTGTATGTCTCTGCCTCGAACGACCGGTTTATGTCCTTATTAATATTTCCCGATTGTGTGGCAGTTGATACTTTTCCTTGTATATTTTAAAAGCTTATGCTAAAATGTATTCGAACATCGTTTTCTAAATTCGTGGTAAATTCCTATTAAATTGCTTACCTTCTCGGTAAAATCGCGTAGATCTTTGAGCGCGTTCTTCTGCATCCGGCCAATTTTCCACGGCAGCTTCAGTATCCAGTCGAACACGTATGGTCGTGGCGATCTGCAATGATCAAACATTGTCACTCTTATAGCTCCGCGGATTCATACGCTTTTTTCTATACCTGAACACTACGACGTAGCCGAAGTCGTGAATCGCCCGTTTGTACTTCTCGACGGTGTCTTGCTCCGCTTTGTTCAGCGCTACGCCCATCGCTGCTTCTAAAAACAGAGACTATTTTATTTGGCTGACTCGTTAGATATTGTCGAGAGTATATATGATCCTTACCACAGATGATGTCGAGAGTGAGTTTGGACGAAAACGGCGCTGCGTCTTTGAGTATGACTTCGCCCTCTTTGTGAAGCTCCGCGATGCATCTTTTGCTCTGCTCGTTTATGATTTCCAAGTACTTTTTCAGAATGTTGAAGTGGAAGGCTGGGGTTAGGATTCTTCGTCTGGTACGCCATTTTTCACCTAGAACATCGTGTTCCGATGTTTGTGTAAACGCGGGTAAAGCTTGGGTAACCTAATTCAATTTTGAAGTTACCTCCCTATAATCTTATCGTATTTTATTTCTATTGAAACCAAATTAAATACTAACGTTAAAGAGAAACCGTCAAAAAAATGTTAGTATATTTGAAGAATAGATGTATTTGTAATATTGCGTAATTCACAGTAGAAATTCTTCATAGATTATGTATTGATATTTCCCACACGTATTAATTTACCTAAATCCGATTAAAACAGTTAAAAAATAGTTTTAGGAAAAAAATAAAAACAAGTGGACATCTTCAAAAGTTTTGCATATATATGTCACCCAAATTATATATATGCGTATACAGTCAGGACAGACGAATACCTACTTTATTTTGCTTCCTCCTAGGGACAGCTTTGTAACGGTGAAAAAATTTGCAAAACAAAAAAGTTTCAAAAAGATGTTTTAAAACGATATATGTATATATTTGTTGAGTTGTTGTATAGTAGAGTGTATATTAGTTGTTTTTTTCGTGGATGTATGTATATGTGGGTGTGTATGTGTGTGTGTATGTAAACTCTTTATATCTCCGAAACGAATCGACCGATTTTTGTCAGACGAAAACTATTCTCTTCGTCTCGCTAAAAAAACTCGGTACCCTGATAGATCTGAGTTTTTATTCATTTTCTTTTTTTTTATAACCAAAGAACGATTTTGAATTTTAATTTCTTTTAATTTTTTTATATCTTAGTTATTATTACATGATATAACGAAATTGTCTTAAAAGATATTTAAATTACCTATATTTCCTTTTTTTAATATTTAAATTATCTTCACTGTCACTAGTTATTCAGGAAAACGTTCTTATATTTTATAAATTACAGTCGACATAAGTAATATTTTTAATAATTTTATAAATTTTTACAAAAAATATTTTATTTATCGATTTGAAATTTTAACCACTTATTACACTTCTTGAAGACTATATGTGATTAAAATTTCAAAAAATTATCTTTATTTGTTTCTTAGAAAAAAATTATTTTAGAAAAAATTGACGTTTTCGTTGTCACACGATAACAAGAGTGAAAATTATCTGATCGTCCTGAGATTTGGCACAAATGTAGCTTTTATAAATCTTCAGATCGAGTTCGTTGCCCAAAAATATCGGTCCATTGCGACCAAACATATTTATATTTAATATTTAGAACGAATATTGTTTATATACTACGAATTCTCTGTATGCAGAATAATATCACCGTACAAAGTAGAATATTAAATTTAAAATATTGCAAGTAAAAATGAATTAAAGGAATCAGTAAATTAAGTTTGAGGAAGCTGCATGCCAATGAATTGGCAGCGGTTTTTAGTTTTTTACACACCTGTGCTAGTTAACAGACCGGTCTTCAGCCACGGATGAAGGTAATTGTAAATATAGCCCTTGTCGATGGCCTTCTGGCTCGAAAGCAAAATCTGTTTAAAGTTCCGCTTGAAATTAATTAAATTGAATGATAACGTACAATTAACAAAGTTTAATCTTTCCTTACCTCTAAATCGTCGGGATGAAAAACACTGATTAATGCTTTGCGAACGAACCAAATTTTTGTTATCGGATAGAATGTTCTTGTCATCTCACGCAGAAGATCCCACAATTTACCTGGAATTAAATTAGGGCCGTTGTTATATGTACGACAGATTTCTCGTATACTATAAAAATTGTACAAATAAGGAAATCAATCCTGTTTTACAACATCTTATAAATAATAAATAATCAATAATTAATCAATATTGTTTCCTCCTAGAGGAAGCTTTGTAATAGTAAAATTTTCGACTTCTTTAAATCTCTCTAGAAACATGAATATAAGTGTTAGAAGTTTGTATCACGTG
>JAPYZO010003267.1:0-13033 GCA_030522905.1 Torymus flavipes
GCGCGCAAGCGCGAGCGCGTGCTTTTGAAGTCGGGTATTATAGCTGCGAAGAGATAGTCTATAGCTGTGCCGGAGCGCGGCTATCTTCGTTGTCTTATTTGCGCATGGTTATAGGCGTCCCGGGGAATCTGAAATCAGACGTGATATTATACGGGATGAGCTTGATTTTTTGGTCGTCCAATCTCTATTGTTGCTTTGAGGATATATGATTATGCCAACGTATTTGTATACTTATACTTTCAATTAATTAATTCACGCATTTTTTATCATACTGTGCCAGGATATTATTATTGTATATAGTCTTTTCGAAAACAAGACCGCGAAGTAGCTTTATACTCAAGGTTTTTAGTTGGAATCTCGTTAACATAAAGGTTCCACGAAAATAAACATACACGCTTATAATGATCTACTTTCATGAAGTTGACATTTTTTCTACTTTAAAATGTGAAGTATTCTACTTTACGCGGAGTCACCACACGGCGTATTTTCAAGCAAAATAAATTGGTGTAATAATTTTTCGTTAATTTTCATACTTTATTTTTGTACGCTTTTAGTGCACTGTTGCATTTTGAATTAATGATGCCGTCTAATGTCATGTGTAGCATATAAAGAGTACTTATGATCTGCGACATTAAAATAGGACAAGGTGGAGAGCACGAGGAGTACGTGATGCTAGATATTAACCCTCTGGCGTTTCCACGACCTCGTGAAGTGTGCTTTTAAAAATATATTAACATTTATGACATATTATTATACGTTAATATTTTATTAATTCCAATTCTGTTTTAATTAACGAGATATTTTGACGATAAATTTAAAAAATATGAATGTAATCCAATTGTTAGTTTTTTTTTTATTAAAATGGGTATTGAATTTTTATACAGATTTTGTCTGTCATGGTTTTCATCATACTAATGTGCAGCATTTTACGCGATTGAAAAACACAATCATGCGCGTGATAGAACTGAATTAATATAAATAACATATTTTTAGAGTGCGGTTTACTTATTTTGAACGTGTGAACAATAGTAATATTATTTCGACGGGAAATTAAATAAACAACGTAGTTATGTGGAGTATTTGCACCACTGTACAAAAATAGCGTAAGCTTAAACAATATTTCCGACAATGAAAGGTACTGTAATTTTAATGAATAATTTCTTGCACCAGAAAGGAAGCCAATCTTCGTACAATTTAACGTTATTCTCTCAGCCAGCCATAAAGTAGGTAGATATTCAAATTAACACGTCTACTCCGGTAAGTTACTACCTGCTCTACATACGCTATTATTACAAAACAATACAGCATTTATCGACTGAATGAGAACACGTGCGGTAGTTGAAGTTTAATTTTTCACCGAACTATCATCGAAATGGACGTAAATTTAATGTAAAACTTCTTCCGAAACGTAACAACAATGCCAAACGTAATACAAAGTCCTATAATGTATGACCCGATATATAGAAATTAGCTTTAACGAGCGCTTCAAAAATAACAACGATGCTATTGAACTTTTTTAATAAAGAAACTACACCCATCCAGATCCTCGACGAAACTTCTCTACCAATATAGAAAAAAAAGACAAGGACAGGTCAAACCCACGTGAAAAACGGGCATTGCAGTCTCTTGCCAAATAGTAACGCAGGCAAGTACACATATATGCACACACCCACCCACCTACAACTACACAGTCATATCAATGGGTCTTCAGAGTAAAGTAGAGGTAGTCACCGTTACCGCCGCCGCCGCTGCTGCCGCCGCCTCATCAACTCGACAAACTCCGCAGAAAGCTCGCATCCCCTTCACCTTTCAGACGTACTGTACTCGAGGCGAAGCTTTTAAAAACAAGTAGTGAGAAAGGGGAAGAGAAATGACAACGACGCGTGCGTCGTCGAAAGGAAAAACTATATACACAAATAGCACGAAGAGCGAGAAACGCCAACGCGCCGGGGTGGCGCTCTCGCGCGTGGAGGAGCACGAGGTCGACTAACCCTCCGCGCCGCTTCCATCGTCGCAGTGTGTGCGCGCGCGTCAACGAGACTCTGTTGTGCTTCTCGAATCTTATTGATTTTAGCCCCCCGCGCCGCACACTCTCTGCGGAAATACCGCTGTGACCCTGAGCGCTGTACAGCCGCGCGCGCGCGTGCATATCACACGTGAAGAAAAATCGCGCCTGTATGTGTATATAGGTATTGTATTAATACATTGCAGCTGCAGTTGCAGACTTGCACTGAACGAGCGGCGAAAAGGCGCACTCGCACTGTATATATACGTACTCGTTGAATGAGCGCAGTGATGCCGGAATTCCGCTGACGATGCGTCGCGCTTTTTTTCCGCCCCTTCGGCATAGCGTAGGCGGAGGGTGTCTCTTTTCAAAGGAGTAGCCAATCGATTCGAAAATCTTGAATTTGTATAGGACGCGTGAGCGGGTGGCATATTCTATTTCGAGGAAAATGCGCACTAGGTGTAGCCGATTTACATAGGTGTTGTATATAGGGCGATAAGAATAGTGTATATAACGGTTAAAGTTTGTCAAACTGTTTTGCATGTCGCGTTGCGTACTTATCTCGTCTCGTTTCAATGCTTGGTGTATAGGTGGGTAGACTTAAATTAGAATTTTTGTTGCAAAAATAATAATAATTTACCTGAATAGATTACTTTACTCTTAATAAAAAAAAAAAAGATTACTTTACTTATTACTGTACTTAGATTGAAATTTATATTATTAATACACGAATATTCAAATTGCAAATGAGGTATGTAATTTTGGAAAATAATTCTACTTGAATCATTTGTTTATTACATTGAAATAAGTTTCTACTTTTTGAAATAATTTTAAATTTCGCGCCATTTTTCAAATGTAATAATATAATTACAATGGTGCATTATTCAAATATGAATTAATATACTTATTTTACAAATGTGTTCATATTTGCAGGTAATGATATAAATATTTAATAACCTTTAGTCAAATAATACTGAAAAAAATTTGGAATAAGATAACGTTATACATCTAGTACGAATTTTACTCAACAGATTTAAACAAAATTTTGACTTAAAAAGTTGTAATATCCTCTTGCCCTTTACTGAAGTATAGCGGTTTAAATGATCTACTAAAACGCGCTATTTACTATAGCTATTACTTATTGAAGATACGTATTTTGAATGTATAAATATTATAATTAAATATAAATATTCCAAATAAATGTTTTGGCTAATATTTTTAGTTTGAAAAATCTATAATAAATAAAAATATATTTTTAAAATAAGTATTGTTTTAGTAAAGAAATGTTGTCTAGTATTAACAAATAGTACTATAAAATTTTTACTCGGCACTACGGACTATCGTCCCTAAACCAAAGTTTGTAAAGATACATAATTCTTGGTTCTTACTTTTCGATGTTGACATGTTGCCAAGACCTGGATAACACTGTATATCTTCTCCAGACTGAAAATCGAAGTTATTTATTTAGTTTCTACTTATAGGCAAAATTTGTAACACATTAGATGAAATCTCATTTTTTAACGTTGCAACATAACTCGCGATAAACCTGAAAAATAGTTATTTTATAACAAGGAAATCATCATTGCTTTAATATTAAATTTAAATTTGTTATTAATTAGCAAGTTTATTTACTATGTGTATAAATTTTATGCGCCAAAGATCCAGTTTTAGCGAGGAAGCGAACAGATATTTAAATACACACATCCAAACGTACCTGAGCGAAATCACAAAATTTCGCTTAATCAAAATTTCAATTTACATGACTTATTTAATAACCAATATTAAGATTAAGTTTTTCAGATACATATCTAGATATATTCCTATTTTCTCACTAAGAATGAATGTTACAAAAATTACGTAAAAAAAAATCATGTCAAAAATATAATGAGAAATGTATAGATTAGATGACTAAAAATAAATCAAAGCAAAGTATTTTATGTAAATTAAAGCTTTTTACTAAACCTAACATTATGTAAGTTAAATTACACTAATTTCTCTTTCACCATTCACAGCAAATAACAGTAAAAAATGTATTTACTTGTTTGACACAAATCTTGCATTATTGCATAATTATACAGAATTAAAATTTATTAACTAATATTTTTATATTTCATAAATTTGCTAAGAAAATTACTTAAAGAGGATCTTTCGCAAAATCAAACCAATATTTTTTAATAAAATTGAAAAATGATGATTATTAAAATCTCTGTGCCAAATTTTAATGTAGCTTGGCAAAGTAATAAATAAGTTACGATATTAATAAAAATCGAGTTTTGAGATTACATTACTTATGGGACAACGCGATTTTATTATGTATGTTTGCATAATTTATATACTTCCAGATTACAGACCGTTTTAGCCAGTAAGAAAATGTATCTATATATATATTCTAGACACCACCAGAAAAGAGAATCAATAAAGTAATATATAGGTCGACGAAGATTTGGCAACGTTATTTAATATTAATCTCGAAAATTTTAAGCAAAATGTGTGGCATAAATTTTTAAATTTCATAAAATTTCTGAATTCATTATGTAAGCAAATTTTATATTTTTTTTAACCTATAAATCTATTAGTTCATCTTTTATTTAGACTTTACTCTCCAAGCAATAATATTAATATTGGAGGCACAAAGACTCATTAAATACGCTAGCAAAAGACCCTCCTTAATTTAAATTCTCATTCATAATTGAAAATTCTGACATAATCTTAACTTTATTTTTTCTAAAAAATTTTGTCAAAAAGCTTTTAGATCTTATAAATGTTATGCTAAACATTGTCAATTATTCCGCACAAATCATTTATAATAACATAGATGTACAAAATTAAACAACATTTTTTAAAATACAATTTCCAAAATTAGCTATCTATTATTTAAATTGGTTTATATTGCAAGTTCATCTCTATCGATATGTTTGAAACTAACAAAGTTTCTGTAGCAATTGTCTTTCACATTTGAATAGCCTCTGTACAATTATTTACACTTTGTACACAATTAAATAGCACTAGGTAAAATTGATTAGGAATGTCATACAAATTCCAAGCCTTCAAATTTCTTATCTGATATTTTATAATCAGGCATAAGTATTTTTCCATCAATGTTAAATGCTGTGATATAAGTAGCAGTTTCTCCTTGATATTCTTCAGTCTTTAACGCTACTATTATAGAATCCTTTGAGCCAGGCAGGAATTTGAAGCTTGAATATCCTCTGATTGGTACCAGTGTACCTATCCGCATGACCTACCAGATGGAAGAAATATTAATAAAGGAATGAGTAAACGATGTATTTATGCAATTACAAATTAACACCATTGCTGCCATAGCAAACATATATCATTTGTATCATTTTTAAAATTTTAATGTTTTATCTTCTTAAACAAAAAGGAATAATAATTGTCAATTTGAAACCCTTTAAATATTTGTAAATTTATTATAATTATAAGAAAACTTCAAAAGAATATTTATTTACATCCTAGCAGTGAAAGCGTTGAATGTATTGACTTTATTATAATTAAATGAAGTACAAACCTGAATATTTACAAATGTTTCATCGGCAGTTATCATTACATTGCAACTCATTGTTTCATCTTTGGTTTCATTATACTGCTCTTTTGAACATCTTCTGGGAAGAAAGAACCACTTGTGATGAACAGTACTCCAAGCACCAGATTCATGAATAACATAACCTACAGAATGGAAATAAAAATAATAAATTAATGCATTATTTTGCTCAAGAAGCTGAAGATGTTTTGGTGTTAAAAAAAATTTGTACCAGGAAATTCAATATTTAATGCTTCATTTATACGTTTATAATTTGAAATCCAATTTTTTGAATGCACTTCTCCATGCGGCGAAATCACTTTAACCCATTGTGGGTTATTATGTTCAAATTGTCCACTTGGTGTTGTCCATTCTTTACCCATACTTCCAACATACAGCTGTTCATCTTTTACTGCAGCCCATTCTGATTTAAATCCTGAAAAAAAAAAAATGAAAACATAAATTATTTGATAGTAAAGGAAATAAACATTGATTTATAAAAACAAACCTTTCGAACTCTTTCCATTTCCATCCATTAATATGACCCAAGGATAGACCTTATCACCATCAAAAAAGTAAACCATGCCAGTTCTGTCATCAAAAGTCAACAATCTCCCATCAAATGTAACTAGTTCAGATAACTCCATTCCTCGTCCTTTCATTCCTAATGAGGATGTCAGTATTGTCATCTCTTCTTCCCATTTGACTGAAATTAAATTCCTCGTCGGCATCCAGGTCAACCTTCCCCTTTTTAGAAAACTCCTCCATGTGTTCTGCTGATCCGGACTCTTGGACTCAGTATCCAGATCGCTTACTATAGCAATGGTATAAGACACACCGGTAAATTGTCTTATAGGTGGGGTAAGCGGATAAGTCTTGTTATAGAAGTAGTACTGGCACGGTGGCAAATTATCCTGCATGGGCTGAGAGCACAGCATACTTTTGAGCAGTGGGTAGCCATAGTAGAAGAAAACCACCAGGACAAGGAACATAATAAACACAACAAAGTGACTCTGCACCCTCAGGGTGCTGTTACCCACCCTATAAACATGGGGGGTGCGCAGAGCCTGCCTCCAGTCGCGGGACAGCATGTTCTCCTCGCTGCCGCTGCCGTCGTTGCGTAGAGGCTTGTACTGGTAGTGATGCCGCTGGCTCTGCGGTAGCGTTGTCATCTCATCATTTTCCTGCGATGTTTTCCTGTCCAGCTGTTGTCGTCGTCGTCGCTGTTCACCACCAGCACCACCACCACTGCTGATGGAACGACGTTGACACTGCTGCTCGCCCCGACGTCGCAGTCTGTAAAGTATGTACACACTTATACTATGTTGACGTAGGTGTTTCTTTTATTATTTTTTTCCGTCGAGATTGTGCTCGTCAAAAGTGTCACGTGAGCGTATTATTTTTCGCGCGAGCGCTTTATTTACACCAAAGACGGTGCGGCGCGACGTCGACGCTTCGTCTGACGGGGCATGATAGGTATTATAGACGCGATATACCTGAGACGTTTAATTAAAAGTTGGACTCTAACCTCACTTTCATTCTTGACATATACTTACACGTCGGCTCTGGCCCGCCCGCGCGCCTGGCCGACGTTTTACGAGAACCGAAGTGCACAGATCGCGGCTGCGCAAACTAACCTGCGCGCGACGGGACTGCCGTTGAGTGCCGTCATGGTGCCGTCTTTGACCCCGTTCGAACCGTGCCGCGCCACGCTGTCGCCTACAATGCGTCGATAAAACAGGTTCCATAGTGCCTAGCTTTCCTATACGGATTCCTATTTTACCAGCACCAAAATTTGAATATTTTGTAATTTTGTAAAATCAATGTAGGTATGATCATTCTGTTTGATCAAAGTTATAATACATAACACAGGGTTCTATAGTAGTTATTCAGAATAAATATTTTTTAGTTACAATTATTGATATTTCAGATAAACATTTATGTAACAAATATACTTATAAGTAATAAATTTTGAAATGAGAATCTTACATAAGTGATCAGCTATTACCATTAATCTTTGTTTTTCGTAATTCTTTTTATTTACGTTTCAAAACTGATAATATTATGTAATGTAATATTTGTGTTTAGAAAATTAATCGCAAAACAAATTTTGGTAACAAACTATGTTTGTATTTTTTTATCGAAAAATATTCATACTAAATTCTACATTAATAAATTAATTGCTAATATAATTATTATAACTAAAATTAGTATGGAATTAAATTATAAAATGTGTAATCAGTTTTTGTGTTTACGTTAAAAGAATTAATCATTTTTGTATCAGTAAACATTGTTTCTATAGATAAATTTTAATTATATTTATAATATAATATTTTTAATATTATTTTTAATCGATTTGAAGATCTTGAAGGATGCAGAGATGGCTGGTGTCATTCCTTGTTTGCCGAAAGCAGATATTGAATCAGGTACAGCATTTCATTCAAGTTCTTCCGCTCTTAAAAAATTAATACATCGCAACTACATCTATCAAAATTAAGAATATTAAGACTGAGATAAGAAGATTCTATAAGGATAAAGTAAAACAAAAAATAATAGTTGATACGGGAGCATCCTCCAATTTTTATGGCAGTATCTTGGTACTTTTTGGGTGTGCGCTTTCAGTATGTACTGTACAACTTTTGGGGGAAATTCTCTGGCACTATTTATGTAAGAAAATTGAAAATTACATTTACCATTTATTTTTCTTTTAAAAGAAATTTTATTATTTTTTAAAATTTGTTCTGTTCTTTCTACAACTATATAAATAAAGATTTCCGATATGAAAGTGTTATCGGTTTTAATTCATTTTGCGATAAAAGAATAAGAACAGCCATTTGTTTGTTAGGAATCAGAACCAACTTTCTTCTTCTCTTCCCCTGTCATTCTTTTCTTCCCGATGTTATACGCGGAATTTTTATTTTCACTGAATTTTAAGAGTTTAAATACTAGCAAAACTATATACAGATTTTTACGTGCCTTACGGAGAACACACTACGGTTGTCCGGTACAGCTTTCGGCTGTGTGGCCCCCTGCGCCGCATTTAATGCAGCAGTTGGATTGGTCTACCTCTGAGCTGGAGTTTTTCGTGATGTGACCATACGGCCAGCACCTGAAGCACTTGATGGGCTTCTTGACTTCATTTATTTGGCAGCTCGACGAATTTACGCGGATCGTGAGCTTCTGAAGAAGCTTCCCCGCTGCCTGTATTGACAGCCTGAGGATCGCCTTCTGCATGTCGCCATAGGTCTTCCTGATGTCGACTACTGCATCTAGGTCTACATTGTGTTCCTCGTCAAGTGCTTCCGTCACCGCATCGTGGACTTCTTCTTTCGTGGCAGTCCCATCCAAGGTTATTAACTGTACCCGAGCGTTGATGGTGACATCTCTACGGAGTACCACTCTGATTTTCTCTCTATCAATTGTCAATTATGAGAATTATTATATATATATTATCAAGTATGAGAAGGACATTCCTCACCAGTGTCTCACGTACTCTGGCCACTGCAAGACCCACTTCTTGCAGTGTTGGTTCTTTCTTAACCTCGTTAATGATATCTGCGTAGCTTTTCCTCTCTGACAGCTTGATGATTAGTGCGCAAGGACGCGATCGTCTAGTTTGTAGCCTCCAAATGTACACATGTATTCATAAATATATTCATTTAAACAACAAAGTGTCATCATAAACACAACTCTTTTTTGTTCAATTGATCTTACACACTATGAGCACAGTTATTCACAGTCAATTATTTGCTATCTCTCATTCATTTAACGACTTTGCAAGATTTCTTAGCCACGAAACCGCCGCACAGCTAATCGTCAACCTCCAGGGGGTACGATGATGTGTGATTAATAGACGCAGCAGAAGCTTTTTTTTCGGCGCCAAGTTCAAGCTCTCGGAATCAGACAGGTTTAGCCTGGTGGAATTTTGCAGCATTTTTTGTCTTGCGCATCTACAGCTTTCACGTCCTTCGTCTTCTCGTCCTCGGAGTCACTGTATCTCTCGCTTAGCAAAATGCCGCAATTAGCAGCGCCAATGACGGGCAGCATGGGCGAGGCCGCTGGTGTAGGAGTAGTAACTGGCTCCTGTGCTGCAAGCTGTTCGAACTGTCTAAATCGGAACTAGAGCGCGAGCTGTCCGAGTTAGAACTAGAACCACATTTGTATTGGATTTTGTATTATTTTTTGTACAAATGCATACCTTCACAACCTCTTCAAATACAGCTGACAAATAAGTGTATTAAGTCATAGTGATATCTTTAGATTCAAGTAACAGAAGAAGATCATTATACCGATCCATGATTAATAATTAGGTTACTCAATTTTAATATAAGCAATATCCTCCAGCCGTAATTTCTTTTCTTCTCTCTATATATAAATATACCTCTCCAGTTTGAAAGCTATTGCTCTTTCCCTTGAGCTGAAATACAAACACAAAGAATCAAAATTCTTCAAAAAGTGTGTAAAAATCAAATCGTTTGTAAAAATTTCACAATTCAATATAATTCAACACAAAATTTGCACAATACGTGTGTTAAATTTATTTACTTTAGGCGAGTTGGTGAGCTCATTTTATAGCTTGAACTCGTCAACTCTCTTGTGGAACGACGTTCATTGCTCGCCATCTAGTGGGTGATTCTCCAACTATACTCTATAGTGGCGAAAGAGCGCGTGCGCGGCTAAAGGTGATAAAAACACATGCGAGATGGGGATTCCCACAATGTTTACGGGGATTCACATATTATAAATAACTTTTTTTAATAATATAATTTTTTAATAACAGAATAACATTTTAAGGGAGTACTACCGGTAAGGGATTGTGGCACACGGGAAAAAAAGCTATTTCAGACTCAAGTGAGGGGCTGTCAGCACCCGTCTATGTCTCGGTCGTCTTCAGTGCCCAAGACTCCTACTCGTGCTGAATACCTCACCCTCGCTAGACATAGCTCATTTTCTCTCCTTGTTGCCGAATGTACTATTGTAAAATACGTTGGAAAAAGTAAAATTTGTAAAATACATGAACGTATATTTATAACAATTATTAATCTATATAAACTGATTTAAACAATCAATGTACTAGAAAAGTAACTTTAGTTTGAGGAAGGAATCGCCAATGAATTGGCAGCGATTTTTAATTCCAAATTAATCAAAATAAAGTTGGATTCGTACAGCATTTTTATTATTTATATAAAATTTACTGCTGTTATAGAATTTGTCACCTGAAAATTGTTTAAACTTTGTTTATCAACTAAAAGATTTTTTTACGTATTTTAAAATTAACGTATCTTTCAAGAGCAACTGTAAACTCGGTATGAGTGGTACTACTGGAACGTAAAAAGTACGAGTCAGAAGTTTCGATCGGACGTTATATTTTACGGTCAAAGAAATTGTCTTTTTCGACTCCATGAGATTTTTTAACTGGCTCTACAATTGAGTAGAAAATGCCTTATTCCTCTTGTATTTACTTGAATAAACATCAAATTAGTAACACTTGAATAAATTCAATTAGTAGACAACCTATCTATCGCCCCGCATTATTTATAGTAAAATAAAGGATATGGTGATCAAAGTTCGATTCGCCGATCTATATAAATGGCTCACTCGCATAAGATGTTGTTCTTCGCGAAGAGGGAGGATCAATAGATTAAATCTTTCTACCAGATTCTTATTTTTTTTTTTTTTTAAGATGAAAATGGTTTATTTTTCAATCTGAGAATTATATAAAAATTCAATTAAATTCATACTAAATTTTGTACTGGCTCTAATGATATTTGATATTTTACACTGGGTTTAATAGAATGATATTATTAATTGAATATGCGTCCTAATTTATAATATATAATTATACTTTTAAAAATTACTAGCAAAATCCAATCGCGCTGCGCACGTATTATTTTGCTTGTTTTTTTTTTTTTTTTGAGGTTATATGATTCTATAATTCTTCAGTATGATTTTATGTTAATTAGGTTAAATGATGTCATAATCAAATGATTTTTCAAAGCATGAAAAGATTAATTTCTTATTCTGTTATAATTTAAGCATTTAGTTTAAAATATAGTTAAAAATTAATAATTCAATTAAAAAATATCAAATGTAGCGGGAGTACTTAGCTAATTTTCGCACCTACTCCTTACAGACCAATCAAAATCAATCTTTATAAAAGGTTCACAACATCCGGCCATCATGTTTTTGAGAGCGGAGGATTACAGCTGTACATTGATTTAAAATTTGCAGAACTTTTGAAATGTAAGATAATATAAATTATTACGTGTGAATACTATGCACAATGTGACGAGGCGCATTGGGTTGCATCGAGCAAAATGAGGACGATTCAGTGATCAGAGCCCTCGTCGTGAAAACGATAAGTCCGGGGTTCGATTCCCCGTCGAACAGTCACGCTGCGCCATTTTTTTATCGAGTTGCCCTCCATTTATTTATTTAGTTGCGAGCTTTCACTCGTAAGAAAATCAATTCAGATTGAAATTATTGATTTACACACAGAATTTCTTAAAATTTGTATAATATTTAGTGTTATGTAGTTATTATTAATAACACGAATTGCACAAAACTTTACTCATTATGCTCATACTAAATAAATTTTGTGTAAAATATAACACACATTTTAGATTCAAAATAACATAATTTATGTGTGTTGTATTTTACACATGATTTATGTATATAAAATTTAAACTACACAAAACATAAAATTTTTAACTGTGTATAAATTGCAGTATACAAATATAATTTACATAATAATATTTACATAATTCCACAAGAAATCCACACTTAGAGGGTATGAATAAATTAAAAAAAAAAAATTTAGAGGCACGGCTCTGCAATAAATTTGTTCTCTTTTTCAGTGTCATACAAGAGGCAAAAAATAATGTGTGATAAAATAACAATCTTGTGACACGATTTAATTGCTCATACATTCGATTTTCTGTATTAATCATGCCTCGGACAAATATACTGATGGCTTGAAGGACGATTTAAAATAATATAGAGCGTGTACACTGAAGAAATACATTGCCTTCCGCGCATTATAGATATTTAACTCTGTACGGCACAGCCTCTCGCAGAAATGCAACTATCACTCGCACCCGCGCGTATTGTGTTGTATAGTATATTAACCAATAGGCTCTTGCTTATATCTGCAGCCGCACGCATGCTGCAAAGAGCAACAAAACTTCGGGATAGCCGCTGCCGTAGTTCCTGGCCTAGTAACAGCCGAGCCCGACAAAGGAAGAACTTTCCTCGCGCGCTGGCTATTTGCGCTGCGCTCCAGTTTTGCGGTATATCAGATGCTGCTTCTACTGCCGCGGACGTTATCTCTTGGCCGACCCGTATATAATACACCTATAATACAGAGCGAGAGTGCAAGGAATGCGAAAATCATGATAATACCATCAAACTGGGGGTTTTCGGACCTTCTGAACAAGAATATAACAGTCCCGAGCCCGAATTCCAACATGAGAAAAAGGATTTTTTTC
>JAPYZO010003268.1:0-21907 GCA_030522905.1 Torymus flavipes
GATTAGCGATTCATAGTGATTTCAACGATTACACATTATATATGAAATCGATTTCATCCTACCCTGCTCAAGTGATTCCCAATGCGAGTAGCCCCTCGCGCGAGAGCTCATGGATTTTCGAGATTTCCGAGTCGAAAATACATAACGTATACAGTCCGCCCTGTCGAAGCGTGTTTCCGTGCTTTTGGCTTCTCTCGCGTCCGCTTTGAAAAAAAAATATCTGGTTCTTGATCGCGGTCGATCGGTTCTTCCGAAATACTCACGTGGGCGTGTGCGTTCTCTCTTTTTTTACCGGGCACGCATCCGCCGTTCTAGCTCGCTGCCGAAAATAAAATACGTCAAGCGCGTGGGTGACGGTGCCATGGTCCACTGCGTTGCGGAATTTTTTCGAAGAAAAGTAGTATATTAGGATTCGATTACATTTAAATGGATTTAATATGTGTATATAAATGCATAGCAGAATTTCTAGAAAGAGTTTTCGTTTCCAGGGAATTTAGTATCAATCATCCTGAGCGTTATTTAAACTGAGAAAACATGAAATTGAGATTGGGTTGACAGAAATAATGCCCTGTGCACTGCGGTATGTGTATTTTGTAGAGTCAGCCAAAGCTTGTAATTATTGTTGTAAGCACAGTTAATTACATGAGTTACGTGACAACCTGTTTTACGTTTCAAATGATATGGTGCTTTTAATTAACATTTTAAATAATACTAAAATTACAAGATATATATTCTAATTTAAGGGTAGGGCTTAGTTTTTCAGCAACATTTTTTCCATCATTGATTATTTATAATTTAAAAATATACCTATCTATTATAGGTAGTTAAAGAGTAAAAAGATAATTTTCCGTATGGGTATAATTCGTATAGCGTATAGATTCTGATGCGACACATTCTTCGCATAACATAACTTTTTCAAATGTATCGTTTGAATGATTACATTATGACTATACCACTATCCTGATAAAAACTACTGAAATCACTCAAACAATAGTTTACTTACAAGAAAATAAAACGACAAAATATCAACGACATTACATTTATGATGGAATAATTAACGATCAAAGGCGCCTCGTCCTTCTTCGTGCTCGAATTAATGATCAGGCTCATCGAAAAACTGTATAACTCGGCGCTCTCCTGCCGCGAAGAGCGAACATTAAAAGTTTTACGCAATCTCGGGAACGAAGCGCGCGCAAGGAAGGGGAGAAAGAAAAGTCGCCCGGCTAAGACCTCGCGAAGCTTTTTCAGGCGCGCCACGATTTTTCCACGGAGGCAAAGCCGTCAATCAAAAGCTCGCGCGGGCGCGCAACGACCTCGAAAAAATTGTCTTCTCTAACAGCCCGACGTGCAGCCGCTCCCATCTCTCCCTCTTTCTCTATCTCTTTTTGTCTCCGTAGGGGAATATAAGCGCACGCGTGCGCAGCTTCGAACCGATCGTATATACGCGAGCCCCTGTCTTATATATCTTCCTGAGATACCGCGTTATAAGTCAGACAAACTGCTTCGCGGGGAAAAAACGTGGAAGAAATTAGACGCAAGGATAAAGAACATTTAGACAATATCTCTTTCATGCCTCCGCGGGCGCGCGCACGTGGAACGGTGATATATATAGTTTACCAGATGCAACGGATGCATTTTCTAATTCCCTTCGCTTGTCCCCTGAGACCTTTCTCCGCTGTTTTTAAGTGTGGCTTTGTAAAGTGTTCGTGGAATGCGTCGTGCTATTATTGTTTTTCAAACAGATTTCACAAAGTTAGGTGGGAACATTACTTTCGTTATGAAAATAAATCAATATGTTATAAATACTTTCGTGACGGCGCTGGAGACATTCGTGACGAAAGATGAGTATTTAATTATTAAACGTGTGATATTTCTCTACAAATTCATTCAAATATATCAGAAGATACCAAAATGAATACTTTTTACGCTCCTTATTTTCGCATTTTAAGCATAATGCGTTTTCCTTAATGCTCCAGAAATCAGATTAACAAAATCTGGAAACGGCGCGCGGCGCGGTGTTTGAACGAAAAAAAGAAAAAATACGAAAAAACTCCAAGAATATGCGAATACGCCTAAGCAGTAAAGCAACTCTCGAGCAAAAACGTGAGAGGAATTACGGTGGCACTGTGTGCGCACACACACACACACACATACGCCACACAGCGCACATGTACACACAAAGCCGCCCTCCTTTCTTTCCAGACTACAGCACGGCTGGCGGCTCGCGCCCCTTTTCGTCGCATTAGTCCCGCATTTGGTTTCGCAGCCGAGCGCGAAAAAAGGGCGCGGGCGACCGCGCGCAAACGCAGCAGCAGCAGCAGCAGCAACGGCAGCAGTATAGAGCGTTGCGGCCATACCGCGAGGCATTAATTACTCCCGACTGCTGTCCTCGCCCGCTGCGAGGCCGAAAACGCAGCCGATTCAAAACGCCCGCGGTAGAGAGAGCCAATATAACGCGCGCCACCCGCGAGCAGTCTATAGATAGACCGTACGGGTTACGCGTTTATAACTCGATCGTTCGGCGCGCGGAAGGGGAGATCGCGCACAAAAGGCGCCGCGGTTCGAGCATAAAAACGCGGGAAATAGACTCACGCTGTATAGTTTCTATAGCGTGGTATATAGGTTAGAGAAGAAGGAGATGTGTGGGTTTGATGTCATGAAGATGGATGCTACAGGGATTTCGGATGGATGGGACGCTGCGATGATGATGACGACGATGATAATGCCGCTCGAGTTCTTTAACCGGGAGGGGACTAATTGCACGGAAAACGAAGAGGCGTGTCGTCTTTCTCTGACGCGAACATATTTTTACAGCACGGTTCTGAGAGGGATTCCGTGCTGCGCGTATTATAGGTCGTTTTTTTTATTTAATCCGGAAATTCTGCTCGCGCGTTGCGTAACTCGTGATAAAAATAATAAAAATATATATACTTTTGCTTTTTAGTAAAGATTTAAAAGACTTTTTAAGTATTCATAATATTTATAAAGAAGTTTCCATCGAGTGATTAATAAACTCGGTATTTTGTGTTGAATGTTAATTACTCTCTCAAGCTATAATATAATCCTGCTCATGTTTTTATTCAATATCTTCGCTATACTTAATAACTATGCGCATTTGAGAAAATCGTTTTAAAATAGTATACGTCCCACTACGAGTAATGCGGTCACTGTGTATAATCTTCTCCCAATTAGTATTGATACATGATTAATTTAATGCTAATGTGCTCAGTATAGCATCCAAGGTAAATGATATTTTGAAGGATCAATATACATTTCTGCGAATAATAATTATATACAAAAGCCACATGTACTTTAGAAATACCAAACATATATAGAATTAAATTTAATAAATTCGTCTCGAATTTAATGGGACATGCAACGTCATTTCCCGATTCGCATCTCAACTATTATTTCCGGCAATATTAAACTGGAGCCGAATCTTTGGAAAGCGAGCAAACACAAGATAGATATATGACTCTTTTATTGCATGCTTATGGTGCATTCGCAAATCTCAAACGAGGATTGCCAAAGCACTTCCGCTTTTTACATTTTCCAATTCACGAGTATCCCGACAAAAATCTGAGCGAGCAAGCGGACGCGAACACCAAACGGCCGCGAGCGCAGCACGCTTGCGAGATGCAGGAAACGGAGAGGGGAACTTCCTATTAAAGGCAAATATTTACTTCAAACGTCTTATAGACATATTTCAAAGCACTAGCGCATACCGTGCGCACGCATCTGTGAAGCGCGCGCGCACACACATATGAACAGAAGTGCAGAGAGTATTGTAAAAAAGAAAACGAAACCCCGAAAAAAAATGCGCTTCTCATCCTCCGAAATGAAGAAGAAGAAGAAGAAGAAGTTGTGTGCGTGTACGTATGCGTGTGACGCCTGCATTCCTGGAGCGCCTCGTATTCCGTCATTCCTCGCTCCCTTTTTTAATTCGCCCGCTCTCGAGAATGCGAAGGCAACGGCGTCGTCGTATCTCGCGGGAGTGCGTCGCTTACGCCCATACCCACCGACGCGGCGTTTATTACACCGCCGAGCACATTTATTATACATTTCTCGCGCCCGGCAATCCTTCGCTGCAGCTTCGCGACTTCGCACACGCGTCTACGTATAATATATCTATATACTGCGGGTTGCTGCAGCGACGCGAAAGCCAGAGAATATTAAATACGAGCGGCTTACGTACAAATGCTGAACGCGTCTTATACCGGGCGAGACATCGTGGTGGTAGTAGCTCTCCTCCGCGCGAATTCCGCTCTCTTCTTTTTTCCCCTCGCGCGCGTATACTTCGCTCGCGAGCTACCTCAAGTTCCGCGACTACTTATGCCGATTCGAAGATTTTCGCACTTCGAGAGGAGGAGTGTCGGAGAGGCTCGAGTAAAGCAGATTCGTTTCTTAGCAACGAGGCGCGAGCCGAGGCACGTTGGGCGCCAATTACGTAAATACGATGCCCGCCGGCGGCTCCGCTATATAGCTGCCGCGTGGAATGGACTCCTTTGAGGAGTCCCGGCTGCTGCTGCAGCAGCCACTTGAGAGGTCTCATTCTCTCGAGGGAGAGAACCGACCGAGAGTTATATATACAGTCGTTATTGTAAATGTAAGGAGGAGCGAGCGCGGCCGCGAGATTTTCCTTCCCGTTTAGCGTCAAGTGCTCTCGATGATTGCTCCCAAAGAGCTCATTATATAGACACTGATAAATCTGAGTGGTGGAGGGGAACGGTTGCGTTTATTAAATTGTCTTCTGTAGGAGGACGGGTATCGATTGGATTTCATCGCGATTAAATTAGTGGAAAAGGAGCGAGAAAGTTGTAAGGGATCGCGTTGGGGTTGGCGGTGAAATCAAATGAATCTTATATATTTTAAATATCCACGTGTCTGTAATGAAAGAAGTAATATTTTAAGTTTTTTTTAAAACGAACTTCAATACAAATTGTTAGCGTCAATATTGAAAATATGAAGCTGATGTTAGCAGGCAGGTAAATGAGAGAAGCAGTGGTTCTCAGTTCATAATTATTCTTTACATTTGTTATTTAATTTTTGCCTATTTGGCTCTTTTATGTTTATGAGGGGTGATTCTCGTTAATTTAATAAAATAAAAATAAAGTAAAATAATTATTAACTTCGTACATAAAACACTTAGATTAACAGAATATTATTAATTTTTTTTTTAAATAAGTAAAAATTGTCCCTTTAGGAAAACGATATTTACAGATGCCACAGTAAGATTCTTCTGAAATAATATTGAAACAGGTCGATTTCAATAGGAGTTATTTTAACTTCTTTTATGTAATATTTACGTTAGTAATATTAATGTGTCTCTGTATAAATTTAAAAAGGCCGAGTAAATTGAAAAAATCCAGAATTTGAATTAAAACCAATGCATAAACTATTTAAATAGAGTATAATGTTATGCAATTCTCGACGTATATCACGAAATTCAAAGAAACACTTATGAAAATTAATCCGATTCTAGTAAAGGCACCAAATAGTACAAAAATCTTCATGTTTTATTTCTAAAATAGCTTTACGTACAAAATCCTACCTGAAACATTGGTATTAACATAATAAACAGATGCAGATTTTCAATTATAATTTAGTCTCGTAATTAATCCAACATGTGAATGAAATAATGAATCTATGGATTTAAATTATATACAATAATGGTAAGTATCCTTTATTGAAAACAAAGCTCTCAATTTATGATAAATCTAAACATTATATTACCTGTTACAAGAAAATTACCAAAAGCATTATTGTAATAACTGATTTGTGAAACATGCAATGAAATATTTAATACGCCAACATACAAATGCAAATATGTAGATTTGCGGCAAAACAATTTTGTTGACATTGTTTAAAAAAAGATAAATAAAAAGACCACTATAATTTAAAATATTATGTGTTAATTAAATTTAACCGATAACATAATTTAAAACAGCTTTATTTTAAAAATATAAGGTTTATTCACTATCTCGGGTCAGTCTATCACATAAAAGAGAGTAGCAAAATTTTAACAAGGTGACGTAATGTGAAAGTTAGAAATTATCAAGTTACTTTTTAATGGTTCGTAATAGCTCGCATATAAGATTTCAACTAAAAAAGTGTACTCAACAAGGTGAAAACTTGTAAAACATTTAATTAAAGGTAATCCGTTGTTTTAACTACGGATATTATTTTATGAATATTTTTATAAACATAACAACTTAGCAACAGGATATGTAGCCTGCGATGCACTCAGTGTCGTTTCATTTAATGATAATTACGCGATTTATTTTTATTCAAACATGCATTCGTGCAGGCCAAAAAACGCTTAATGCTAAAGAAAATTACGGCTTCATAAGAAGCCATGTATTTAAAAAAAATAGTATTGACTTTTTTGTATATTTCTTTTAAAAGTTGGTGAAAAATTTTTTTTAAATTGCTCTTTATGCTAGGAAATACTTGTAGTTTTAGAAAGTATTCTTGGAAAAATTCTAAAAAAGCATTTTTCCACCTTCAGGTACTGTTTCTAAAAAATACAAACAGAAGTGTGAAAACGCACTTTTAGCAAAATTATTTTATAATAATCATGAATGCTAGTGTAAAACGCAACATTTTAAATATTCATCAGTAACTATTTTTTTAAAAGTTATAGAAAGTTATGATAATTATTTTGAAGTACACGTATTATACACAATTATTGTAAGACAGCTCTAAAAAAAGAAGTATCGAAATTTTCTTCGGACTGACGCTTTTAATGTTAGGTTTACGAATAATGTCCGAATTAAAATAAATCCCATGAAAAGGCATGAGACGAACGAGATGTTAACCTACGGACCCGAAGACTTTAGTCCTGCTAATCGCCACGATGCTAGCTGAGTGCATCGCAGCCTATACATATCCTTCCTCTTAGTTCTCACGTATCTCGTCTCGCACGTCTTGAAAGCCAAGGAAAACTTTATTGCAGGATAAAACAAAACAAAGCTTAAAAGCAATACTTATGCTCTTTTTTATAAATCTTGAAAATTAAAAATATTCTTTTTGTCTGTTAGTTGTGCTAGAAGTCTATAATATCATTAGTATATTATTTCAATCCACATACTATGCTATACGCATCGATGTGTAGTTTTGGTTAGTTAAAACAAATATTGGGAAAAGAAGTAAAATGAAGAAGTAGAACAAAATAAAATATCAATGCACAAAACTTTAATCCATTGTCTCTTTGAAAAAGCAGTCTCGCTAATTGAGATAAAAAAGATGTTTGCCAATAGAAGAATGCCATCTTCAGTGATAAATTAATATTTTCTGAGTCTACACTTGCTTAATTTATTGACTTTATCTAATGGCAAATCAAACGGTCTTTTCATCCGTTTTCATTAAAATTTATTTTCACTTTATTTGTACTTTCTCAATTAATGGTTTAATTAAATTTTATAATTAAAAGCTCAATTCTCGTTCTAACACAATACTCAACATCTATATTCTTTGTAGATACCAGGAAGAAGCAATTATACAACTTAAGCTAATTAACGTAAACATATCAGCGTCGACAGGCAAAGCTGAGAACATCATAAACGCGAACTCCATTCTCTGCGAAAGTTGGCAACGACTTTATCAAAACATTCCATCGATAATGATATCACTCGTCACGCAGAGAGACACACGTGAAGTACGGGAGCGTGCGCGCAGTCTTCGTGAAATCCATTTTCTGGTCGGCGCTCTACACGTCAAAGTTTGCCTCTCCGACGAAACGTAAATGATCAAGATTTATTGGAGGTAAATTAGATTTTATCGCAGCAGATGTGGACGCGCGGGGCCTCGAGACTCTGCTGAGCAAGCTTCCGCGGGCCGAGTTGTTGGCTGAATGAAAACAGCCGATCTTGTATGAATGTGAGCGAGGAAGAAGCCGCGGGCGCGCACGGGCGGAGTCGTAAGAAACTCGCTTTAAAGAATTTCGAATGTAATGCGATTCGGTTCTTCGTTTCGTATATATACAGCCCGTGCGAATGTGAAACTTCGTATAAATGGGTAATTGGCTATTAAATTTAATTGCGTGGAGCCATTATCGAGATTCTTCCGATCGGCTCTGCGTGCTCAACTCGAGGGAAAAGAAGGATAAAAGTGAGCACTCTTGGGCTCTCTCGCTCAAAACAAGTTAATTTTTCAAAAGGATGCAGGAGAGGGGTAGCGGTTTCTCTAATGCACTTTTAAATGTTCTTCAACGTTAAAGAAACATCCCCACGCCCCCGTATCCCTATCCGCTTCTCGTATAAGTCTCGGGACTCGGGTGTAATTCCGCAGAAGCTTATACTAAGGAGCATGTACGCGGGGTTACGTCGTTGGCGGCGGCGACGGTGGCTTACTCGTCTTCTTTTTTTCCTAGACGGAGAGAGAAGGCGAGGGAGCGCGCAGTGTCCCGAGGCAGTAAATAGAAACGTCCGGCATTCATCTTGGGCTTAAGGAAAACTGCTGAATAACCCAAGCCGATGCCGCAGTACAGTCGGCAAGTCGATTTTCCTTACTCACGCGGAACCAGAAAAAGAGAGAGAGAGAGAGAGAGAGATGGGAGTTGTAGCAGCAGCAGCAGCAGCAACAGCAGCAGTAGTATAGTCGAAGTGGTATAGGAGACGAGGAAAAGAGAGAAACTGTGAGCACCTCGGTTGAGCTTCGCGTTGCGCCGCCGCTGTCGCTGCTATACACGCGCCGAATGGACAAAGTCCGCAGCGAGAGCCGTTGTTTGTGAAAAATCCAGCGTTGTCGAGCTGAAAATACCTGCGACTTTGCATTTCAATGCGTAATCCGTCGCATGAAAAGCGTCGCGCGCGCGCGCGCACAGGGGGGCTAGGCGCAGAAAAAAATGCATGGAAATTCCGCGGGATATACTCTCTCCGCCCGAAGTCGGTGCGTCCCCGAGAGCTGGATGCCGTATTTGTGTTACTTTTTTGCTGCTACTGCTGCTGCTTCCGGGTATTGCGCGTTTTTTGTTGGTTTTATTTTAATAAACGGCTTGATTCCGTGGAAAATATAATAACTTTAACGAGAGGCCGAAGGCTAGCGAGGTATATTTTTTAAAGATTATCGAGCAATTCTAGGTTGGTATAGATGTTTTATACATATTCAATCTGTAATAAAAATTTTATTCGACGAACGATAGGATTGAAATTGTTATTAAGCTCATGAAAAACAATGATGGAAACAGAAGTAGTACCGGAATTTTGTCAATAAGCGGATTTCGTGGAAATAATTTCTTTTTATTTAGTATTCTAGTGGAATAAAGTGCACGGTTTTTCTGTAAAACAATAAATGTAAAATCATAATCCTTCTTAGAGGAAGGTTCATGAAAGGGAAAAAAGTTTTCCACAAAATATGTTCGAAATGTTCGAAATATGTTTTATGGCGGCTTATTACTAAAATCCTCTGCAAACCGAATTCCCTCAAAAAAATTTTTAAAATCTCTTCAAATTGAGGTTTGCGCTGCTCACTTTATACATCTCGTGATTATACATATCACTTACACGGATAAGATATAAATATGTACAACTTTTTGAGCATAGTCACATAAAATAGAAGAAAAAAGTTTGAAGATATGAAAAAATGTCAGTTCTTTTTCAATTTTTCTTTTCCTGTTGGTAATTTTATTCACTTACTTAATTTTATTAATAATATAATAATATTTTTTTATTTAAGGTTATAATGGACGGAATTCGGGGCTGGTGGGCGCAAAGTATAAATCTGCATTAGCGGCCTTCCAGGTAGTAACACTTATACTGGAAGGCTAAATGGAGCAGTGCGTTTGATAGTCTCGCGTCACCGTAGAACAATCGATCGACGTTCCAAGCGGCTCGAGTTCAATTCCGCGTACTTTTGATACCTCTTTTTTCGAATCCAACCCGTTACAGGTGAAATAAAAATATCATTTCATTGTTGAAATAAAATTTTTCAATAATTTCATTAGTACAGTAGTTTCTATAAAAGATATTTTCATTTAAATTTTATTGGTAAAATATTAATTTAAGGCAGTAAAAATAAGTATAGCGTAGCAAAAAATAACGCTTGAAAAAACTCAGCTGTATTCCAAGAAAGCAACAATTTAAAATATTTTTACAATTTAGTTAGTGAAGAAATATGTATTTGTTGTTGATGCAGTCAGCGACGCAATGGCTATGAAGAGAGTCGAGAGCAGAGAAGAGGACAGGCTAATGAGAGAGATTGAGACCAGGAGAGGGCTGAACGAGACAAGGACGACCACTGAGAATTCAACAATCCAACTATACGAGTTACTGGGTACAGCAAGTGACATAGCGATGCATACACATACACATATACGCCCCCCTTTCCGCTCACTCTTGCTTGTGCACGCGTGTTTCAGTTTTATAAGCAATAAAATATCGCTTTTTTCCGTTCAATTCTGTGTATGAAGCAACGACACGCCTTTATACGTAAGTAATAAAAAAATTTAAGTTCTTTCAATATAAAAAGGATTTACAATAGCCAGCATATTCGATTTTATTTACTAATGGTTGTACAAAAATAGCCTTCTTCAAGATGTGCGTAAATACAATATATTTTACTCACGTTATTGCAAAAAATATGGCGCATAAAACTCGAGCGTTAATTTTCTGTATTCGCCTGATATCGTGATACTCTTCACTTGCTTCACCGGGAACTTGTATACGGCCTTTACTTTTCTTCTGAAAAATCACGTTTTATGTACTTCGCGCATAATGTTTGTTTGTTTTTTTTTTTTAATGGCGATTTCCACGCAGTTTACTGGCCTAGCGCTTATCCTTCCAGACAATTATTAATTCCATACCTTTTTACAGAGGTGGCGGCTGCGCAACTTGCCAAACTGTCAAATAATACATTATTTGTTCAAAACAATTATTTGGTAAGACATTAGAATAATTATTTATCAATGAATCAATTGAAATGTTTTTCAATTAAAAAATCAATGAATTAAATTATACGATTTTTACACTCTAAAGTCAAAGTGTCGGTCAAGTAGGAGCTTGAATAAATATACGAGGTACTTGTAGCTTTTAAAGCGCACTTCATGTAGAGTTTGAAAATTGTTTCAAGGACCGTATGACGTAAAAATATTATAGCACACGTACCAAGTTTTTCAAAAATTCAAATTGCTTTTGAAATTTTATATTTTTGAAAATTATATTTATGCGTCCTTTAAAATTTTGGTAAGCTAAGATACATATAGTTTGATTAATATCGAAGAAAATTACCTTTTTCTTCTACAATAAATGCTTTTATTTCTGACCGTCAACAATGATTACACAGGACCACAAATATTTATTCTTAATTGACGTGCAAAAAATCACGCGTTTTATACGTATTTTTTGCTGCTGAGCTCCACCGTTTTTTGAAATTGCCAAGGATTTTATTTTTGGAATATATCTACTTTCAAACATCCAAGGGTGATCCAAAGATTGGCAACTCTCTAAGTACCGCGGAACACCCCTAAAACACTCCTATTCTCTGCCACGAATCGCAAAAATTCTAAACCAGCAGTTTTTGATGTTGCCAAGAATTCTATCTTTCGAATACACTTTCTAACATCCACGTTTACCATCATACAAAAAGGCGATTTTCATTACAAGTTCATGATTAATAAGAAATCTGGATATGATGGATACAAAAACTACGAGAATGCGAGTTCAGCATCTGTAAATACATACAGAAAACGTCGGTTTGTTCAGGTCAATAGAAAATTAAATTTGTTGTCCTTTGTTATTAATACTACACACAAAATGTAAGCTGCTTTCAGCGCACATACAGGATGATCCCAACACCAAACGTATATCATACAAAAGGCCAACACTACAATTGGTTGCACTCTGCAAATATAAGCTCATATAACGCACCACATATACACATGAACTCATCTCGCCTCCACACGTTCGTTAATAGATGGAAAATCATCGGACCCATTCTCTAATAATTAAGACATCGCATGTTATATATATACGATGTCTTAATTATTAGAGAATGAGTCCGACGATTCCACCTATTAACGAGCGTGTGCGAGTACACATGTTTATACGTATAATCAAGCGTAAGGTCCGGAAGGTGCGAGCAAACGCGCACGCTCGCCTGCTCTGGCTT
Source organism: Torymus flavipes (assembly GCA_030522905.1). Taxonomy (NCBI): domain Eukaryota; kingdom Metazoa; phylum Arthropoda; class Insecta; order Hymenoptera; family Torymidae; genus Torymus; species Torymus flavipes. Next base: position 12,106 of record JAPYZO010003268.1, read on the forward strand.
AACGTCGATGTACCTATAGATAATCCATGGCATCGTACGATAGAGACACTGTACGCGTGGCGCGAACGTGCGGGTATATGGGGACGCACACGAAACGTATATTGTATAGGGAAGAGAAGAGGCAGGACGCGCGCCCATCGGTCTGATTTTCGAGGAGCTCGCGCGCGTTTAATCTTCGAGATGTGCGGCCGCGGGAACTAACTTTTCTAATTCCGAGTGACGTGGAACGCCGTAAATCAGATTACAAGATACACTGAGGGCGCCCAGGATCTTAGCTGATTATAAGACTGATTATCGTTGAGGAGCGCAGTGATGCTGCACTGTACAGGTTCTAGAACGAGAGAGAGGGAGAGAGAGAAGGGCCGGTGCTCCAGAGGGATTAGTTCTTACCTCCCACTTTTTCCGACGCGCGCACTTTCCTCTCCTCCACTCTTTCTTTCCCAACAGATTAAACACTGATTGTGAGCGAGTCCTAAAAGGCTTGGGCGGCTCGCGTCTCTTTCACTCCTCTTCTATTTTCTCGACCGTGTTTACCTCGCTGTTTCTCTCCTCGGGCTCCCGTTTTTACCGCCGACGGTCCGTTATTATCGGGCGGGATAGTGAGAAAGGGAGAGATACAGATAGATGTTTATTTGTACTCTATATACAAAAAAAAAAAATATAAATAGAAAAATACTATATACTATAGAGAAAAATAAAGTATTATGTAAATACAATCTGACAAGGCAATAAATAATACTCGCGATGTAATGCACGGATCAAGTGATATCACAGACGGCCGAACTCAATTTTAAAATAAACACTGTAGTGTATCACAGTAAGACAAACTTCAAAAGAGAGATCACAGTCACGCAGAGAATACAAACTGCAGTATGAATATTATAAAACGCGTACATGGATATCTATCGTAGAAAGTAAAATATGTAGTTAAATAGACATTTATATACGTGGGGCAGCACCAAATAAATTAACATAATAAACAGTATGAAAAACAGATTAATTTACTCGAGTTAGAACAAATGTGTCCACGATGCCTTTTTGAATTTATTACGAAATCTGTGTTAACTTTACGAGGTCTATATAATTCGGACAGCAAATATTGGAGGTGAGTCGCCATTTTGGATACTGAGATAAAGGTATAAGAGAGCCGCAGGAGAGAGAGAGAGGAGGAGGAGATAGAGACGCGAGCGCGGCTCTGTACATGTACAGAGCTCCACGTTCCGACTCTTACTTACGTCGAAGACCCGAAGGATATTGTCTTAACTTAATTGCGAGGAGCCCAGGCGGATTGCGCGAAAGAACGTGACGCGCATTCATATCTTTCATTATCATGCGCGTCCACTTGTCTCCCGCTTGCGCGGGCGCGGCTGCTTCTTTAATCCCGCGCGGCATCGCTGTGGATATAGTTTAATTTAGCGTGATCTGTTAAATGAAAATAATACGGCGATGGCACGAGTGCGGGTGGGTCGTTAGAGACGAGGGGACTAATTTGTCAAGAAAATCGGAGTAGTTCGACTTTTTCATACAGAGATTCTGCAATCTACCTATTTCATGACCTGCACTTTATAGAAATTTTTACGAGTGGCTTATTCCGATAATCTGATTTATGTGGAATGAGAACGTATTGTTACGTGTATTACAATTTGGAATTTCAAATATTTCTGATATAAAGTTGACGATGGAGTTAGACAGTTTAGAATGAAATCAAACATACTTTAATGAAAAGTTTATAGCTGTGATCATTTATTATGTGAGTAGAATAAATATAGAAAGTATAACATTATTTTCAATGAACCTCATTCATCGCATAAACTAGTTTCGTACATTATAATGATTTGATTTATGAATCAAAGTTTCTCTCAAAATTTCTAAATTGAATATAATATATAAGCTTTGTTATATTTAAGTTTTTTTTTTTATTATCGCAAAGTTAATTGTACTGTATAATTGTAAGTAATAATTGATATCTATAGTTACGTCATGCATGATAATATTATATAAATAAAAAATATATAAATAAATATAAATCTCTACATTTATATACTTAATAAAAACTGCTACTACTAACTGAATTAGTGAGATTCTTTTCTCAAAGAGGCAATAAAATTATTATACACTTTAAAATTGCTTTTTAATAAGAAAAAATAATCCTTTGATGATGATTCTATACTCAAATAACGAATAGGTTCCTATTTTTCTTGAAGAACACGCTGTTTACATTTTACCATAAAGTCATAGATTTCCAAACTCAATTTTGAGTCAAAAATTCAATATCTTCATTTTCCAAAAAAAATCACCATAATTAAAAATAAAAAATAATAATTTTTTCCAATTTTACCGGAAAAATATACTGAAATAAGTATTTTCTTAAAATAAGCTCGATTTATTTTTAATCGATATGTAACCCGATTATCCCGGTATCATTAGGAAAATGAAAATAAGAATAAATAAATAATTTCATTTTAATATAGAAAGATGGCTTATATTTTGTGTGCTCACTTAACGCGTTCTTCATTCAGTAAACCGCAATTTCTTTTGCAAACATAATTTAAAGCTCAGATTAATAAAGTATTTAACTACATAATTCAAATGCGAACTTTATCTCTTTCGCGAACGCGCGCGCAAAGCCGATTATTCCATTAAGTTACCCGCGACCCTCACTCCAACGAATATCTAAAAAAAAGGAAAAATGACAGCTAAATCGTGGGACCAATTTTACACATCAACGGGGAAACTTAATTACTCTTTCGTCAACTCGCGTTTTACGATTCGAAAAAAAAATTAAAAAAAAAAAAAAAGAAGAGCGCTCACATGCGTCCAACGAACACGCCGACATTCCTATATACGCGCGCTCGCGGACGCAAAATAAAACGCGTAAACTTGGCGCCGGGCGCGCGCGGCGCGCAAAAACCATACACACTCCTACAGATCTCGAGTGCGCGCACTCGTATACATATATATACGTATACGCCGAAATACGCGCGTTTCGTCGAAACGACCAGCGCGCTCAAGCGACGGGATCACGCGCGGGCGAGGGCAAAAAAGAATCGTAATCTGCTAAAAATCTCGGGCACTAAAAAGTATCGTTTCGAACTTTACGAGCAGATTTAGCGTTCCAACAAATTTCGATGCGATCCGATTTCGACTGTACCGCGACACACGTATGCGCACATATACGCGCGCAGATACACATGCACTGGGCGCGAATCTGCATGCGCATATATATACGCGTCCCGATTCCCGCCGGCGACGCGCGTTGTTCTAAATGGAAAAGTTCTCAAACGGCACTTGGCGACGCGCAGCCAAGCGCCGCTTCCATCACGCAGTATGCTCTCTTTTTCTCTCTCAGCGCACATACACACTCCCGCATGCATACATAACGGCGACCGAAGGATGGCTCTGATCGAGACACTGATTTTAACGGCGTACCTATATGTGTATCCTTCAGGCTATAGCACGCGCAAGGCACTGCATTAATTTCATTCAAACTCACGCGGTGGTCCGCCCGCTCGCTGGTTTAAAGTTATTAATGGCAGTTTCACTCGCTTGCTGTCGCGTCGTCGCCGTCAGCCGCAAGCATTATGCTGCCGCGCGGGCGCGTTCGTTGTCACGGAGCAGCAGTCAGAAAATTTTATAACTGTGCGAATTCATGAATTTTTATCAAGCGCCGCGAGAGAAGGAGAGCCCGGGATTAGTGGACGAGCGCGTGCGTTTATGCAGAAAGAGAGGTGAAGCCTCTGCTGCTGCTGGTACTTCAGCCGGCGGGCAGAGGTAGTATAGAGGGGCTTTTCGTTGAATACACTGGATTAACTCATTTGCGCGATACGCAGAATTCCAGAAGATAGCCAATACGCGCCAGTGCGGCTGCTCGTGAAACAAGAGTTATATATGTGTGCCAAGGTTTTGCAAATGGATATTTAATTGGGAAGTAGCAGAAAATGTGCAGCAAGGGATCGCAAAGTCGGTTCTTTCATGCGAGGTTTTATTAGGTCTTTTTGTGCTTTTGCAGTGGGATTTATAGAAGGTTAGGTAGGAATAAACAATTGAGGAAGTTTTTATACGGAATTTAATAATTACAACTATAAATCGCATTAGGTTTCATTTAGCAGGCCTGACAAATCATGACATACTTTCTTAAACATAATGTTTTATTTCATATCTATTGCGATCTAATAATGAATTTGAAGATTTTTCTATTTCGTTTGTTTTGCCACTGTTTAATTTTCGGGGGTAATGATTAATAATATAAAACCTCGCGCGTCTCTATAGAATTTAAAAACGATTTAGTAGATTTTACTTCAGTAGTCCTTGGGTGTACAAAGACAACAATTTTGCTTTCAAACTATATCATAGGAAGGACTTAACATGTAAACAGGTCATACAAAAAGAAAAATAGGGAAATCGGTATAAAACATAAATAAAAGTGAAATATAAGAAGAAAAAGATATTTTCTCCAAAATAGAAAAAGAAATATAAACATACGTCGTACAAATACAAACATTATATATATATTTTTTTTTCTAGAAATTGTGAAAGTATTTTTTTTTTTAATCTTTATATATACAGTTCAAAAAAATAAAAAACATATAGGTATATAAATGTTATTAGTAACTTTTTACCCATAGACACTGAAAATTTTTGTTTGCATTCCATCTCTTTTCTTTACTCAAAATATACAGCAGTGCTGGTTTATGATATCACAACGTTATTTTTAAAGAGACGAGAACTAAAATTTCGTTCTACTTAGAAGATTAAGAGATAAATGTTCGCGTTGTTAAAACATTTCAGGATTGAAAGGTTCGACTAACGTGAAATTTGATCGTTCTGAATCATGTATTGTGGAATTACGTATTCCCCTTCTGCTCTCTTCCCGTGATCCGGTGGATGAGTGTCTAAACTATTCGGAATGAGAAAGGGGGAAGCCCCTATCTCGCTGCATCAGTTGTTGGACCACTGATTTGTGGTCGGAGGGCTAAGTGTATTACGTACTGCTGGTTGAATTCTACTGAAAACCGAACTGACTATAAACTAAAAAATACTATCGTTTTAAAGATACTTTTTATTTTTCTATTGTAAATACTATAACGGAAAATTCTTTCATCGCGTTGTATAGTCGGTTCAATGAAGATACGGTTTGTGATTAAATTGTCATTTTGACGAATCTCATTGAAACATTTATGCTTATTTTATCATTCGAGACATTCATCTTTTCAACCAAAATCCGATTTTTCTTCGAAATTTCGTTATAGACGCAAATAATGGAAGGCGAAGCGCATTAATCACTTTACCGAAAATCATGCATGCTCTTTTCCAATTACATTGCAATTTCCCATCGTGACTATTTAATTGGCGCACGTATAGCGCCGACGCAGCTCGAAACATCCATTAGAGAGCTCCACGCATCGCTGTGTCTCTCTTTCTCTCACTCCGGCTCTCCCTCAATATGCGAATAGCACGCGCCTGCGCGCATCGATCGCGTTCATTCGTACGAAATTCACTTTTTTTGCCAATCTCCCGGAGAGCTTTTTCATCTGTCTCAAAAATCCAACTGGAGAGCAGCGCCAGGGGCTGAACGCTTGTGGATCGTGTGCGCGCAGGACTATGCCATCGAACCTTTTTCTCTTCCCCCCCCCCCCTCTCTCTCTCTCTCTCTTCGACATTCTGCAATACTGTACACGTTCTTGCTCGCGCGCTAGTACAGGGAAGAGAATTTTCCTCCGCTGGACCGATCCTTCCAATCTTTTCAATTATGAAAAATAATATTGCTCTGTTCATCATGAGAGTGAGTTTGTGCGCGGTATCGAACTGAATGCATAAATGAAAAATAAAATACAGTTATCTTGCGGACATTTGGATAGGGAAGCGGAGGTTAATTAGCCAGTTCCAATAAAGGCTAATTAAACAATGAAAAATGACAAGCAATAAAATCTAAAACCATATCGGCTTGCAAAACTAAAAAATATTGATTATAATGGTGCGAGTGTTGTTTAAAATGTCAATGAAAATATATCATAGAAATTCACGAAAAAATTGGTATTAAAAAAAAAATCACGATAATTTAAAACTAACACAAAATTACCTGTGATCATTATTATAGTATATCAATTATATTCCACATCCATAAATCAAATTTTCTTCTATCCGACTAAACTAAGCGGCTCCCCGGTAACTAAACACTCTGATAAATACCTAACTTCTGCACCCTATACGCCGGGGCATCATAAATTAAAGGCCACAAGCTCTCACCGTCCAACATCTCTCACGCGCCGTTACACGCGCATAACAATTACTAGTCTTACACGTATAATAGACCAGTAAAAATATTCTTAGCCCCTCGCAAGCATTCTCCCCCCAGTCTTAGCTCATCTCATCTTGTCGTCGTCGACGACGGCGCCATCCTCACGCATACCGGAACGCGCGGGCTATTTTAAATACGAGCTCATATAGCGCCGTGTGGTGTGCGCTGGCAGGAATATGACTATACGGCTGGCACTAAAACGGCGCGGCGCGCGGGGGTAGAGAGAGAGCCCGAGGAGGCGTGACGAATTAATCGATGAAAGCTCCAGCAGCCGCCAGCTTAATTCAACGTGGTGTAACGCGCGCGCACGCTTGCGTCCAGCGGCCGTTGTTCGCTTAGCTGCGCGCTATATGCCTGGCTATGCGTCGTACCTCGTAAACGTTTTACGCCGAACGACCCTTACCCTCCTCCTATACCCCCGTCTCGCGTATACGCACACGTCAATATATATAGGGGTGGCGGTCAGAGGGAGAGAGAGCCACAACCCATCTACCTTATATATATACGCGAGTGAACAGGAGGGTCTCCGCCTCCACTTCGACCCTCTCCTCGTGCAACGACGGAAGAGCGTAGTGAGCGCAGGAGAGCGTGTACACTCATATGTATAGAGGTACCGCGCGGTAAATTGTTTTGCGCGTGATGGCGGCGGCGGCACCGTTCGTCTATGATGCCGCGGCGTGGATATGGGTCGTTGGGAGAAGGAGGTATTTATTAGTAGATTATATTGTCTTTCTTTTAGAACGGTCATCTCGGAGGATGGTCTTTTAGGTGCTCGCGTCTAAGTTTGAAAATTCATCGGGGATATATACGCGATGTTTATATGCATGGATGCATATTATATCAGCAGCTATGTGGGAAATCCACTTTTACAGGGTTCAAAAATATCAACGACGACAAAATTCTTGTGAAAATTTAACATGGGAAAATTAACAAAAAAAATAGTCACTCGTGGTTAACCAACCACTTTTGCATAAAACGTCAAAGTAGATATTTAATCAGCTAAGACCCTTTGAAATTGAAACCTTAAACATTACGTACATGGGCGAAAATCGCTAATTTATTTTACCCATGAAAATCGATGTGCGGCTAAAATAGTTTAACAAGATTGTTTTCGCAGGTTCACTATTTTTTTTTTGTCTTCACCCATGGAATGAAAAAAATTTATTGCAGAGCTTCTCCTCAGACAATTTTTTTTTTTTATATTATTATTATTATTATTATTTTGAGCGGTCTAAAGTAAAGTTTTACTTTATAAGACGAAGAAGCTTCGCTGAATTGATAAGAAGAAATTAGTCGTATGCATATGTGTGAATTATGAATCGCGAAATCCGATACGGGTAAGTCTCGAGTAAACAAGATAAAAAGAGGTGAGGTGATCTAATTTTAAGTATATTGGAGTGTCGAGAATAGTTTTAGAAGACACGAGCTAAAAAATGAATACAGCATTAGTATTATAATTATAATTATTGACCTGATATTCGAGATCAAGTCCATGAAAGTCAACTTAATCGTCAGATTGACAGCACCGACTGCTTTTAAGGCTCATTTATTATTAGCTCACGTCGATTATAGAATCATCAGCTCACTTGCAAGCTATAAGTATTATATATGCGATCCTGTTTCGAAGTGAACCCGATGAAATATATATTGCACCGTGCTTCTAATTGATGTAATGGTTTATTGTTATTAAATTGTCGTTGATACACGAAATGCTTCAGCGATATCATAAAAAAATTATATTATAAATATAATTATGAATATAATCCATTTAATTATGAATATAATCTAGCAATTAATTTCATTAAATGTTTGATTTCATACGAACGTGCTTCATTTTATCACCCTCATTTATATCTTTTGTTTTCGGATCAATTGCTTACACGTAATCTCCTCATTTAGCTCTTTTTTATTTTTCACTTTTATTTTTTTTTCATTCGACTCGCCTCTCTTGGGCCTGAGGTATAGCATGAACAATCTTATTTTACTGCAAATATCACAAACATGTAAATGTTTTACTATCAAGATTTTAAGTTTTGTAAACAGCCGAGATTACATTGGATCTAGAGTCTTTACCCAAAAGTAAACTATACTTAAACTTAACTTAATCGATCAAACCTCGAAATATAAATTCTAATTTTTATTGCATGAAATGTGACGATGAATTCTAACGTTGCTGTACGCCTAAGTTTGCATAAGTTGAAGCATCACGCGGAATAGCATTTATGCACGTATAATTCTTGAATTACCCTTTTCTTGAAAAAGCACATCGAGTAACGTTGAAATGTTTACACAGCCCGAGCCATTTTAAAAAGCATCCTAGAACCATCAAACGCGTTTTTACCCTTTTTACAAAAATACATCCTTCATGGCATTCTTTTCTTAAAAATAAAATCCAACCGCAAAGACGTGCCTATCGAACATTATAATCTTAAATTTAAAGTCGCTCGCTTAAATTTAATGGCTGGGAAAAAAAATACATCACTTAAATTCCTAGCGCCAACACGAATGTTGAGCTCACGCACACATACACACAAAGCGACCGCAACCGTTGCGTCGCCGCGTGCTAACGCAAAAATTTGCAAACCGCTTTACGCCGGCGCCTCGTAAGCGTCGAGGCTTATGCGCGTACGTACAAGCTTGCATAAACTGCGCCAAGCGCCCTGAACGTGTATATATATATATACATATATAACGACGCGCGATGTTGATGCTTGCGGACTACGAAAAAGCGAGGGGTGAGGAGGCAGTGGCGGCGCCTCGTCGTCGTCGTCGAGTCTCATGCAGCCTGCCAGTTTGCACGCGGGCGCGCGCGTCGCGTCACTAATTATTTTCCGTAACGAGCGTGAAATATTCCCAACGCGCGCGCCCGCTCACCCGGTCCACAGTTCGGTGTCACAAAGATATTACGCGAGAGAGCTGCCTTTCACCTCTGCAGCCATGGCGGCAGCGGCGGCTGCGTCTCCCTCGTCGCCGGTGTAAAATCTGGTTACGAAGTTGATCCTTATTTCGCAGGATTGCCGGGCGATTAAAACGAGGCAGTCGTTGACGACGGGACGATATATAAACTCTGTGGGACGCGAGCTATATACGCGCGAGTTCAGCTCTCGGTGAGTTTGAGGATTTTTCAAAGAGAAGTCTCTCGTGCGTATAACAGTTTGGGAGTTTGTTTTATTTTATTTTTTTTCGAGCTTTCAATGCCGCCTTTTCGGATTCAGTTAGGTTAATGAGGACTGTTGAGTATTTTAACGGGCAATTTGAACATGTTTGCGAATGTTTTTAAATAGAAAAATTGGTGCTTTTTTACGCAAGCATTGTAGTTACCAAATATTTGCTTATTTTCAGAAATATGGAAAGCAGTTTTTTTTGCTAAAAATGAAAGCATTTTTAGCAAAAATCATAATGCTAAAATAATATAATTCATCTAAAAGTTCTACTATTACTTAAAATGTATATATTTTATAAAGTCTAAATGCCATACTTATATGGTTATAATATTTTTACCAG
>JAPYZO010003269.1:0-14610 GCA_030522905.1 Torymus flavipes
TTAGTCGAAAACCTTCGCCAAGACAACCTCCAATTATCCTCATAAAATTTTAGTTCTTACTATTTTTTTCTAATTTCTTATTAGCAAGGCAATCAATTAAAATCTGAAAAATTTCAAACGTGCTTCTACAATTTGTAGTCGTCAAAAGATGAAAGAGCAACACGGAACATCTCACATCAATCTTGCATAAACAAAACTACAAACAGCGAACGTTATTTACTCTTTACGAGAAGAGCCGCCCACGCTCCTGCAGCATCCAAGAGGAATTCAATGTAGCTACAGCACGCGACGCCGTGGGCGATAATTTGAAATATGAACAGGAATTCCGCGACACGGATTCTCTTATGTCTTCGGCGCGATGCGCATCTCTCGTGATTGCGGTGACGCTGTCGGAGGCCAAAATAACGTTCGACCGAATATTCGTTCGCCGAAGACATTATGTGCGTTCCATTTTCAATTGTTGTTTATGATTATATGGTTGCCAAAGTGCATTATTTTACTTTAAAATGGATTATCGTAGATATTTAATTATTTTTTACTTCTTAAACCACAAATGAATAACGCTAAATATAATATGTGGGAAGGTTTATTTTTCATACAACTAAAAATGAACCTTTAATGCCGCAAAATTCTTCAGAAGAATTTTAATTAAATTCAGCTATAAGATATCACTCGAAATTGAGATTTAATCACTTGAAAACGTATTTACCAAATTTGAAAAATTTTAAATTAAAATAGATTTATCTTTAGAAATTATTTAGAATAGTCCACGTACATATTACTCGCTTGACACAGACAAGCGATGACTGAGTTGAGTGAAAAACCGCCTTTACGATAACACTTTGGATTGATATATGAAAATATACCCGGAATTTACATACAAATAAACATTTTTGCATGCGCTCGGGTGAATTATGCGGATGCCTTCGCGGCCGCGGCTTTAATGCCTCCACCGGGCTTTTACTACGGACCGTAAATAGCAAAAAGTGATTTTCACTCCTCCCTCTTCCCCCTTTCTTCTCGGTCCTTAGTTTTATGAATTCCTGCAGTTTCATTACCGCTTCGTACATCATTGTATTAAAAGTTAAAGGCCTCGCGCACACGCGTGTCGTCGCGTCACGAGGGGCTTCAATTTAATAAACAATCGCTCGGTATGCGAACGCCATGTATTTTACAATAACGACTCGGCCAAAAGTACCCGGTATAATGCTATGAACGAGGTGCGCAAAAAAGTCCATTTTTATTTCGCGTTCTAATGCAAATAAACGTATATTTTTCTCCGGCTTTAAGCCAAAAAATATTCGTTGCGCGTTACCGCAGCCCGACCAAATAAACTCATTGCCGCGTTAGAATGCAAAACCGTTGTGAAAACAGAAAAGCGCCCGTAGGGTAAAAAATGCGATGCAAGGAGGGGAGGGAGACGAGCGAAATAGAGCTAGAGAATTAGAGTAAAAGGAGTAAATAATGAAATAAATCGAGGAGAGGGGAAGAAAAAAAGGCGAAAAAAGAGAGGTAAAGAAGGAGATTCCGAGGTAGCGGAATAACGAAGGACTGTCGCGGCAATTATGCTAAAGTTAATTACGCAATTACGGATTCGCGGTGGCGCGGAAAAGCCCTTTTTGCCCGTCTCTCGGTCTGCTCCACATACCTCCGTACCTTCTGTTTCTTTTCCCTTTCGATTTATGTTATCGACCAGTAAGAAAAACGCTGCAATTTCAAAGATATGCTCATTTTCGCTATGAATGAACGCGTATAGCTATACGGAAATTTTTATTGAATCTCAGCTGTGATATGAATGAATTAATATTCTATTGCAATAGATTCTTAAAAAAAATTATTTATTATTTTATTATCGGGTTACTTTTCGCCTGTAAGACATAGCTAATTTTTAATTTTAAAATTTAGTTTTGAAAAATACTGAACTAGGTAATATATTTATAATTATTTGATTTATTGATTTAGATTTTTAAAATATTCAATAAAATCATATGTGACGTTCTAAAATGATTTTTTAAGAATAATTAAACAACGAATCCAGGATTAAATTTACTTATAATGGAGGTAATTGAATCGAATTATTAAAGACAAAAACCAGAGATTCTACAATTACAGAAATTAAACATGATTATTTTATTTAAAATATGAATACGTTCAAAATTGACGTTTTTCTCTGAACCTACTAATTATAATTAAATAAAACAAAAATAAACTGGAAGGCAAAAGTTTATTTCAACCTAAAGTGGCCATTAGTTCAAAAACTGACATTTTCCATTCGTGTAAAATAAATTCGACTCGCTTCTATAATACGCTTTTTCCCAGATAAAAAACAAATATATTGTACTTGGTAATCTATACCGCAAAACTCTACAATAACTCTCTATATTCAAAAGCACAAATCAGATACAATATGCCGGGTTCAAACAAGTCAATATATCCGATCCCGTGGTATTTTAACCTCAGAACGGTTTTAGCCGATCGGCGAATCTATCGGACTTAGAAGAAAATTTGTTTAAATATTTTCACCTCGCGATCCAGCACAGCCGCGCATGTGCGATGCATATCGACAGCTCGTGCAGCGTACAGGCTTTGCTTAAAATTCACGCTACGACCCATGATATATAATACCCGTCATTGAGTTCGCGCGTGCGCCGCGACGTTTTTCTATAGCGGGCAGCAGCAATAGCGACGGCGACATATAAATAAAGGAATCGACGTTTATCGAGGAGCGGGGAAAAAGCTCGATACATAATTATTTCCGCCACGTACGCTACGGCCGCGATCGGAATTCCGTCCGGCGCGTTCAGGACGTACAAAGTCCGGTGGACCACACACAGAGAGACTATAGCGGGACGGAAGAAGAGACGCCGCCGGTGCCGTAGATATATATACCGGAATAAAGCAAATTATGGCTATACGTGAGGATTGCGCGACGGAATGCACGCATGCACGTATGCGCGGCTGATTGACTGCCGTCGGTGCGTGGTGCATTTTTACACAGATGTGTCGGTGATAAACAGATGAACGACATCACCTTGCTAAATTTCGCGGTTGGATGAATTTCGGATAATAATAATTTCTCGAAAGTTATTATCCAAACTGTGGCTGCAATCAGTAGCCTTACACCTTATCTTTTCAATAAAGAACGCTCTATCTAACGTAAATGAATGAATGAATGAATGAATAAAAAAGGTCTAAGTTGTTATAATGATCGATCTATGGAAAAGTCACAATCTTACAATCTATCACATTTGAGAATGATTTTTTTTCGACAACGTTGAACATCATAGTCGATATATAAATAAAAGTTAAAGGGATGTTTTATTTTTTTGACAAATTTATTTCAAAACTATTTTTATCTTGATTCATCTCTTTTTTTAAGCAACTTTTAGAATATTTAGAATATCGAATACTTGTCGATCGAAGAGAACAGAGCTATTGTTGGTTTTTTGTCAAAACACTATCCACTCCACACCAAGAGTATTTGGAAAAAAACCGCTATGCATGTTAATATTACGAGAGAACAAAATATCTGCTAAAGCTTAAAAAATTAAAAAAATTTTTTTGTACGTAAGAATTTTCTCGGAATTTTTCGGCACGCTGATCGCATGAAATTTTGATAAACCAAAAAAATAAAAAAATATGTGTCAAACAATTTTTGGAGTAGAACATAAATATTTTTATTGCAACATGGTGACATAGGCATACGCGGACCACCTGATTTGAGATGGATTCTGCCATAAAGATAATTCATATTTACGTCAAAAATTTAGGATTAAGGAGCAGCCTTTATTAAAAACACTTAGAATCATGAACAGTCACATCAATATTTTAGAGCAAAAAATATTTCGTAAAAAATAATTTTATTTTAATATTATATGGTATGATATGGCTATTGGCGAAGATCCACTGTAAAACCTAACGCGCCACTGGCAGAACCTCCGTGGTGGTAGGGAATACTGCCTATGATAGAGAATAATGGTATGAAGCTGCATTATATTCAAAGTAAGTCCTACAATGAACACATACTTATATTCTTTATACATACTTTATTTCGAGTATACACAATCCATTTATTATTTTCATTATTTATTGATTATTTATTAATCGCAAAATTAGATTTTGCGCACTCATTCGGATTCGCAAAATCGAACTCTGCGCAGCTCGTTAAGAAAAAAAGTATACGCAAAAACTGTGTTTTCGCGTCTCTTTTGTCAAATTCGACTTGCGGGGAATGAACAATTTCGCACAGTAGCTTCGTATTGTACTATAGTAACACACTGTGCGCAATGCTGAATTTTGCACAGAGTAGAATAAAAAGAATGCGCTAAATCGAGTTTTGTACACGTCGTATCGAATAATAAGGTTCGATACGCGAGCGAGGAGGTGATTTTAACCTCGTGTGACCTTCCCAACCTGAAAATAAGAGAATCAAACCCCGATTACCGCCTCATTCAACCAGCTAATCTTATTTGCTGTCTTTAACTTTTAACCAGAACTAAACATATTTACTCATGCATTGTCGGGAGCAACTTATCGATAATAGTTTTATTACGAATTGTTGTTTTTTTTTCAAATAATCTATTAGCACATTTATAAAACTTTTTGAAAATGTAAGATATTATTTGAGGCACGCGTTCTTTCAATATACTACAAATGTATTTAAAACATTCTACGAATGTATTAAAAATATTCTATAAACGTATTTAATACGTCGGTATAACTATAATTGCGGCCATACTGCATGTTTATGATACTATAATTAAGTTCAATAGCAGCTTATGTTTCATTTATACCTGAGACCGAGGAAGACGTTGATTGCCAAATTTACTTTCCAGTTAATCCTCAATCCTTATAGTAGATGTGCTGTGATTGGTTGACTTACAGCTGGCTAGTTAATATATTAGCTCACAGAGGGCCAGCAGTCCCATATAAAAGCCACGGCAAGTGGTACTGACATCAGACTCAAAGCGCCTTGGAGTCAACAAACACCTACGGTGAGATTTGCCTGATTCTGACCAAGGATTTGCGATAGAGCAAATATTTTTACAAAAAGTATTGTAAAAATGGCGTCTATTTAAGAAAATGATACGCAGGTGAGGCCACAGAAGCGTAAAAGAGTATTCGCCCTGGACGACATCACCCAATGTAAAATGGTAAAACTCTCTCCTATTCGGGAAGATTACAGTAGTAAGATAATGGGAAGTGGACGATAGAATTCGTAGAGTTAAAAAAGAATTAAAAGAATTAGAAGTACAGCTAGGCATCGAGACTCACACTCTTTTATTTGAAAAAATGCAAAATTGCATAAATAATAACGACGAACCCAAGAAGACTGTAGAGGAGTTAGAAAAATTAAAGCAAGATTTGAACAATAGGCTGGAATACGTAGCAATTGAGCAAGTAAAAAGGAAGAATAAAAATAATTCATATTTACGTCAAAAATTTTGGATTAAGGAGCAGTCTTTATTAAAAACACTTAGAATCATGAACAATCACATCAATATTCGAAGCGATCGGCGAAGGTCCACTGTAAAACCTAACGCGCCCCTGGCAGAACACGAGCATGGAAGGAAGACGCTATATCGTGCTGGTAGCCGTAAAGCATCAAAGAATATAGCTGCTGGTGCTCCTGTTGAGGATGGTGATTATGGCGATCACGGTCATGCTCCTGACAATGTCGATGTTGCCAATGGTGCCGATAACGATGAAGCGTTATAATACCGGCGCTTCGCTTGGATAGCAATGGGAGCGCGACATAAAGGTCCTTGCCACCTAGCGGCTGGTGCGCAACTACACTTTCATCGGAGCGATTCTTTCAGCGCAAAATTGAAACTTCGATATTGAACCAGAGTTTTCACAAATAACTCCGAAAGAAGAAGTCGCATCGAGAAACCGCTGCTGACTGCTTTATCAGAATGCTTTCTTAAAGAAAATTGATAAATTACATCGAATAATTTTTTTAAATGTATATTTTATTACAAAATTTCATTTTTATTGTATATTTGATTTTCCATAAATACATTATTGAAAATCATCTAGAAAATTATATTTAAAATAGTTATGTATTATTATTTTTTCTCCGTGTGTAATTGAGCTTGTACAACTTCAAAATAAACTATATACACCTGCCAAAAATGAACTTGACATATCTGTTCAGTTTCGAGTTATGCTGCGGACAAATTATAACACACATACACACACACGCATACATAAACACAGACATTTTCCAGAAAATATTTCGACTCAGGGAGCTCAGAAATATCGAAAATCATCGCAATCTCAGAGTCGACAAATTTTACCATTTCAATAATACAAGTCAAACGAAGTTAACATATTATTCGTTATAATCGGCTTGAACAATATTTGAATGATCAAACATGAAAAAAATTTTAATGGAAAGCAAAAATAATTTTATTTGTAAATTTAATCCTCGATTTATTTATTCTTTGTTTTCAATAAATTACCATATAACGTTTTGAAAAACAAATTCATAAATCATTGAAAATTCATTAATTCTATAACAATTCACTATTTCTATAACAAAATAAACACGAAAACTGTTCTTCAATTTTTCATTTACACCAATTCTAAATTTTTCAATTGCATACCCTTTCAACTACACCACTCGAGCAAAATGACTACGAAACCTCGAACAGCCATATTCCGCTAAATAGCCACGTTGCTGTCCTCCAACTCAAGGGAGCTTAAAAATTGCAATAAAAACCTCTCGACAAGTGAAAAGCAGGTTGCTCGAACGTACACTGCGTCGTGAACTTACGTCGTGAACCTTGTTCATTTTAATCGTCGGGATAAAGGAAAGAAAGAAGCCGTCGCCACCCTAATCTCCCCTTCAAGACGCGCGGCGCTGCTCTTCCTCCTTCAATCTCTATTTTTTGCCCTCCGCACTCGCTCTTCCTAATTTATTTACGCTCTCTCTCTCGCTCTCTCTCTCTCTCTCTTTCTCTCTCTCTCTTCACGTGTTGCGACCCGATACGGCCAATGTTATACTATATACACAGCACAACATTTAAGAAAGCTCTCGGCACGCTTTTATTTCCCCCCTTTCGTGCCCACTCTCTACACATACACGCATACAGCTTTACGAGTGGGGGCGCGTGTGTAGGTAGATGAGCAAATGGATTTACGTTTTTACGTCTTTGTGTCCTGCGCTCGGCGCAGAGCTTGAAAAATTCAGCGACGAGTAATTTCGCTCCTCCTTTTTTCCTTCGCGCGCCTAGCGCTCTTCCGGAAAATTGATTTCTTCGCGCGCTGCCACTTTCCGTGAAGTTCTTCTTCTTCTTCGTAGGAGAGCGCCGTGTACAGCAGTGTGGATTTACTCGGGGAAGTATGTCACAGTTGTTGGCCATTTGAAATTTAAATTTCACCGCGCCCGTGCGCGTGTTCACAAGACGTGGTTTCCCGCATTTTCATTTTGCTCCTTTTTTTTTATTCTGCGAACGTGCGAAACGACTCTTCGACGAGCACTTGATGCGGGAATAAAATATTCATAAATGATTAAGCCGAGAATTTTCATGGAGTATATGCGAGGATATTTATTTTTAAAAATATTCATTAATATCTCGAATTGTGCGCAACTTTTCAAATATTTTTGGCTTGGTAATTGTGCGAAATTGATGAATAAGGGAAAAAATTCTACGAAAGATTTTTGTCAATTGAAACTAATTTATGCGTGCAGGAAATATTAAATTGATATTGCGAAATATTAAACGAGCTGCAATAAAATTATATTGCAATTAATATCGGAATTCAATATTGTATTCCTTGAAATTGAAAAAAAAAGAAAAAAAAATTTAATTATATTATATCTACTTTTTAATTAGTAAAGAGAAAAGCTAATTCAGTCGTGGTTCAGACTGGCTACCAACAAAATCTTTTAAATCGAATATTCAGACCTAGCAACAGTTTTATCTAACTAAATTGCTAATCGAAACACAACAACGAAGAGTCTACTTCGCTAAAGTAAGCCCATTATTAAACATTTAACCAATTAGAACGGAAGCATCTCGCCCGATCCGCGACGACGATCTTCCAACGGCCATAAATCAGCGTCTTCCGGCGCCCAAAGCAAATCAATAATGAACGGGTCCTCTGCTTTATACATCCGTCATTAAAAAGGACAACGGCCCCGCTCGGCATTCGTCACGCGGGTATACGCGCACGAAGATAATCAATATTACACACAATCCCTCCCGAAAAACGACAGCCGCTCTCGCGCGCGCGCACGTACACACAAAGCTCGCGCCGCCTCGTCCATTATGCACAGACCCTCGCGCCCATCAATACATTCAGCGCGAATAAAACCCCTCACATTACTTTTTCACGGGACGCGCGCGCGCGCTTCTTCTCCTGAGATGTATAAAGAGAGAGATTGTTTTCGGCCGCGCGCGCGCCCCCCTCGTATAACGACACACGTAGCGCGTGGCGTACCTTCCCGCTGAATCATTCACGAAGACGGCGCGCAATCTATGCCGAGGTATGCCTGTGTGTATATGTATATAAGGAAATTGGGCGCGGGGGTTTTTCATTTTTTTCTATGTGGTCGCCGCTGTGGGGTTTATGCAAATTTACGGGGATGGGTTGCTTTATTGAGCTTCGCTCTGCACGGAGAGAGATATACCCCGACAAGGGGGTGAAATTAATTCGGCCGAGTGGGAAGGATGGATTTTTTTTCGAGGCGAGGCTGGGTTATGAAGATACGCGTGGAAAATCGGGAAATGCGGGTTCGATAAATTGATAAGTTATGGGCGTATTTAGTGCCACTCGCTGGCCGCATGGGGACATTACTTAAGATTTGTAAAAATTAGGGTTTCGATTTCAATACCGCGGTGGGGATTATGATACTTTTCTTTCTGATACGTAAATATTATTATTATACTGTGCATAAAAGGAGTCATTTTGTTCCTTCTACAAACTCCTTAAATTATACTTTGGAAATATTTTATCATAATACTTGTAGAACTTTATTTACTTCATTGTAAAAAATACAGAAACCATAGTATAAAATTTTACATATTTTATGAATTTTGGGTTATGATTTCTATATTTTGTTTACAAAGAAATGAAATGAAGTCCTACAATAATGATAAACTATTTTGAAAGTAAATTAATCGATTATAACGTTGTTTATACAAAAGAAAAGTAAAGTAGTAAACAATTTTTCTTATATTATGTTTTTCTTTTTTTTTTTTTAAACTATAATAAGGAAAGATGAATACTATATACCGGAAGTCATTTTAGTTCCAAGATACTTCAATATTGAGCAATAATAATTTATTGATATCATTTTAAATCAGAAATAATAATCGTTCTAATTATTTCATCAGGAAATGGAAATGATTTATTCACTCGATATCATAATTCAATACGCGCCGCACGCTAATCTATTTTTCGTCGTGCTTTACACTCTTGCATATATCATGCAAACATTTCCGGTAAAATAATTACAAAACCATAGGTCATGAAGACTTCCTTATTTAAACAAATCCTTGAAGAAAAATTTAATTTTCTCTATCCACCTATACGCCGACGGTACATTTCAAACCTGTCACAAGCTATTCAGCTGGCGCACACGCGCAACCACGTCACCTTCCATCCACTCGAAAATTTATCATCGGCAAACATCCTCCACGTCAGCCGCGGAGCTATACTCTCCTCCCATCCGAAAAGTGAAGAAAAAAAATTTCCCAAACACGCGCTCGCTCGCGACATTAATCACATTAACGTCGCGTGGGAGGTGGCATTAAAAGTTAAAGCGCGCGGCGGACAGTTTACAAGATTCCACTTGTCCCTCTCTCTCTCTCGCACGCGCATTCGCAACGTCAGCGTAACCCACTGGAATAAATCTCCCTCGCCGGCCTTCTCCCCCTCCACGGGGCGATGCATCTGTTCCCCGTATATGAGCTCGACTTCCTCGCCGCTGCATGTTTTATATCCGAGGAATCGATGTTTTTGCATAATTCAGGCGTAATGCAGCGTATACCCGTATACACGCCGCACCCCTGGCGCAGAAGAGCAACTTTTGCCCCCGCGAGCGCGAGAGATTTTCTTTTTTTCTCGTGGGCGCGCAACGGTAGATGAGCTGTTCCGCGTGGGACGCGGTAGATAACGCGGAAATGCTAATCGATTTTTGGGTGCGTAATGCCGATGGTTTAAGGATATTTTGCGATAATGGTGTTATCTATAGGCTCTGCGCAATAGAGGTTCTCTTTGTAATAATATAAATTGATTCTGAACAAAATTGAAGAATATAGTTTATTAAATTGTGAAAATAATTTTAGTTTTCAAATATTTGATATACTGTTGAAAATCTTGCAGTATACGAGCTAACATCTCGTACGGGTTCCCAAGACTTTTATATTTCCGTAAAAATACGAAGGAATCGAGTGCAGGAGGATATTTTATCGAACATATTCCGTGTTTGATACTTTAAAGAAGATATTTTCAAAAATTCACAAAGTCGCGCAAGGAGTTAGAGTGGAAATAACAATGGCAGGGTTGACATTTATTTTTAAGTCCTTGTCTTCTTTCGCTCAACAAAGTTGATGTTGTCTTATATAAAATTACAGTTTTAAATTTTGAAAAAGCGCATCAACCATCTTATAAAACCTGTTTGCAGCTTTAAATAATGCAAAATCAAATATCGTTCTTTCCTAAATATTGACCACTTTATTGCTGCTTAGAGAAAGCATTGAGATAAGAAGGTTAGAATAACCAGGATCTTTGGTCAAAATGAGCAAAAGTTCTCCGGCAGTAAGACTTAGGTCGTACTTGCATAGTGCTAAGGTTAGAACAGCCAGAGTATACCCGATAAAAAGTGCTGGAGAGGCCAGTAGAAACTTCTGAAATTCGGGCCGCAACTACCGGGAGTCGACCAATCGTTTTTCGTTAAGGAAGTTTAGGTAACTCCGGCTATTCCTGCACTGGCCAACATAATCCTTTTTTTCTGAGCTATAAATGCAGTTCAAGAGTTTTATCATCACAATAAATAAATATATCAAGCAATAGAATTTTATTGAATTTTAATTTAATGTGATTTTACTGTACACTTTAGAATACTACTATACACTTTCCTATCCGAAAATAATACGAGAAGAATCTATTAATCCTATAAGAGAAGAAACAAAGGAACTCGCATCTAAATCTGACAAACAATGCAATACTTGTTACTTGATGTAAAAAATTCAATTGTTCTGTTCGAGCAGAATGAAAAGTAATTTGATTACATTGGTACACAAATAAAACTTAACCGATACTAAAATTTTATATCTTTCTTTCGCTCTAACAATTTATAAAACTTCCCCGTGAATTTACAAACAAAACAAAAACTGATTCTTTACGCAAGTCGATAACCGTTATCGAACTTCATCCAATACTCCGAGGGCACCGAGAGTGAGTCATTTCCATCCTGCGATTAGACGCAGGCTATACACCCTACGCAAATATACAAACACACGCGCTCCATGCCATCTACTTCCCGGGAATCGCTTTTTCCTCGGTCCACGTATATATATACACTTTACTTACGGGGCGAAGCGCGTCGTTGATGCTGCTCTTTTACGTGCCTGTTTGTTTCTTTCCCTCTCTCTCTTCCCGTCCGTTTGCTTATTCTCGCTCTGTTTTACCTTTTTTTCTTTCTCTCAAGGGGGGCGAGGGTTTCGGTATATATTTACCCGAGGCACGCAATGAAGCCGTCCTATGCGCGCGCCTCTCGAAGAGCGGGAGGCAGTAGGCGTATTAGGGATGCAAAACGCTATTGTTTTAGTTACGAGCGCGCGAGTGTGCGCCGTGGCAAAAATAATGAAATCTCTCACGTTGTGCCTCGTAAACCATGTAAACCGTCGTATTAAAATGTTTAATTTAGTATTCCCTTTTTTTCGAGATTGATTGCTGAGATTCTTTCTTCGCTTGGGTGCGCTATATAAGGTAAAAATTATTTTAAATTCCCTTTTCAGAAATTTTGTGTACTTTTTCATTTGAAATATGGCTCGTAGGTTATAGAATTTTAAGGGAAGATTGCGGAACTCCGATGTAAAGAAAATATTTCATTAAATTTTAAAGAAGGCTGTATGTGCGGGTGTAAAATTGATAAGATATGTTTTCATGTCTTGGAAATCACCGACATAAACTATAGCTGTCAGTATAATAGATTTATTGTTATTGATTAACGCTCGACAAGAATATAGTGTAATATTATAGTTTTACATTTTAAAAAAGATTTCGCGTTCCACGTTAATAACGTCGAGAGACTATATCTCCAGCAGAAATTGACTCCATTTTAGGACTTGGAGAATGGCCGATTCAATGTAACAACACACATAAAACGGTTTAGCTTTCCAGCTACGGTTTCCAATTTGAAGTAATTTTTCCGAAAATAAAAACAACTGCTTAGAACAGTTTGACGTAAACGATGATCATTGCGTTTTTATTGGAAAAATGTCTATACATAATACACATATCCGTACAGCGTATCTGACATTAATTTTTAATCAAATATGTACATAAATTCAAATTTCAATATTTCAATTCTTGTTATATCGCTGAATAATCAAAATAATACACAAAAACAGTCAATTCTCATGATTAAACATTTCCTTTGTCAGAAGAATAGCTTTGACCTTACAAAGAAAAACTCCCCATTATATCGACGAAATCTCATCATCGACCCAGATTTCACGTAATTCCATCTAATTTTACACAATCAGCTCCGAAAAACGCCGACAAAGCTCTCTCTCTCTTTCGTCGATCTTCATTATCTCGTAATCTAAGCATGACCGATTGTCCCGAAAACGCGACGACGTCCAGTCGCACCCGACCACCACCGTCCGGCCCCTATGTGCACCCCCATATATGCACACATATAAAAGTCGTTGTCGTGCCCATCGCACTCATAACACACAACGCGCGCGGCGAGATTGAAACCCGAGAGCGCAGGCCATATACACACGAAACGGCCTCTTCGCTGCGCGCATACGCGCCTCGGGTTTCGCGGGGGAAAAGAGAGAGAGAGAGACGACCGGGTCGCTGCTGCACATATATACGCGCGCTCGATCGGGTAATGAGAGGTAAATCGTTCCGACGTCGGTGATGAAAGCGCGCGCATTGTGGAGAAGGGCCCCCGCGACCCTCATATTTTTTGATGCTCGTGTGCGTATTGGGATGAGATGAGAGGGTAGCTGTGGAGAGAGAGTCGAGGATGAAAAGATTAACCGGTGAGGGTCGAAAGTGGGTTCGGGAGATGATTATGATTGGCTGGATTGGATTCTTTTGGGATATTATTTTACGATGAATGGGATGATTGTTTGGTGATGGCTGTATGAAAATTAGTTGGGTGACGAGTGGAGACCATATAAAGGTCTATATAATAAAAATGTATATTGGTTGGAAAATTTTCAATGGTTGATGTACAAAATATGAATTCACTGGCGTTTAATCACTCGTATAGCTGTATTTAAATTTTAAATAATATATAAAGCTGCATATCAGCAGTGCGTTAAAGGATATTAAACGTTAATATCCATAAATACAAATAACGCTGAGTTTTGTAATCAAAAACACTTTATTCCATTTCCGTCGCGTAATTAAAAGCGTATTACCGATTTTATCGAATTCTGTCCTGCCGGATATTCCGGGCTAAATTAACGGAGTATTTAGCGGTTATGTACTGGCCGGCTGATCGTTAACGAGATAAGCGCTTAGATCAAGAGCCCTTTAGCCACCCCCGGTGCGCGATCCCCGCCGTGCCATGTACTGCAGAAGATTGTCCGAAACTCGAATTAACTTTCGGCCCAATGATACGCGCTAAATTAATTTTAGCTTGAATTAACCGGAGAGTTAACTTGTTGCAGGTTGTATACTTTTATTACGCAGTTTCAACTTGGTTTCGCAATGACTTTCTGTAGAGAACGATTTTTTCACAAAATAGGAAACTTTGTAATATGATTTTTGGAAAATATATTTGATGTGTGTTAAATTTGAAAACCATAATTTCGGATGAAAAAACTAATTAGATTTTTTACATGTGATTTTTATTTTAAAAAAGAGTTATTTTATCAGTTTTGAAAAAAATAATAGACTTAATAGAGAAGTACAATAAACCGCAATCTATCTCAGCGACGCAGAGTTGACGGTACCCCCAAGTGATGCGCACTCGCAACCCTCTCGCAACGACGTTGCGTCAAATCCGAGTAGAGAGCTGCAGGCCGAAAGTGCAATTTAACGCCCCTGACCGCGCGTAATTTCCAATTCAATTTACGACTGGCACCACACCTCACGCGCGCGGCCCGCGCGCACGTGCGTTTTCCGGGATTCCGATGATTCAGCCGCGCGACGGCCGCGTTAATATTGAATGGCCGATGGCGGAGGGAGTCGCATAAAAAATGCAGCGCCGAGTGGGGGCCATCCGGGTGAAATTAGAGCCGCGCCGAAATTCCCCCCGCGAGAGATAGAGAGGAGCGCCGAGATTAAAGGTGACTCGCAGTGTGCCTTATGTTTGGGGTCGTGCGGCGACGGTCTTTTCTGACGGAGGGGAAGGATGTGGATGCGGAAGTGGAAGCGAATTTATGCCGGGCGTTGGAAGTGGTGTATTGTTGG
>JAPYZO010003270.1:0-13026 GCA_030522905.1 Torymus flavipes
AAATAACATATAATAACAATTAATTGACAAAATAAAAACACAAAAAAAAATATTTGACTCACGCTAGATTCTTGTCATCACCACCAAAAGTTTTGGTTCTATTGCCTAAAAATTAAGCGAAGATATTATAAACAATGAACATAACCCACAATGGGGCTCGACAAAATTCATTGGCGAACTGGTTATAGTTAAAACTTACCAAAACTGTGCTCGAACTTGCAGTATTGTCCGAAACGGCAAGTGCCCTGCTGAAAGTACTTGCAGAGAACCATTTTTCTAGATTTTTGAGCAATTACAAATACGCAATAAGCATATTCAGGAAGAACGACGATACTACATACACACCACCCGACAGACCGAAACCAGCTGAATTATAGGCATTAGGCCGGTATACTTTTCTAGGTAAGGTGTAGTGTGTAGAAATGGCCAATCATGCGCGCGCATCTCGTTGAAGTTTTGAATATTGTAATAAAATCATGTTTCGAACATATGAGATATTTACAATCAATAAACAATCTTACAGTTTCTATAACACTAAAAAAATAAATACAGAAAAATGTGTTACCTTTAATTTTTATTTTTTCCATTTTTTTTTGTCATCGTTTTTTAGTTCCGTTATATATATATATATAAAATTCACAAATATATTTCAATTTTTTTGTCACATTCTATAAACCACTATATACATGCTTTTTTCTTTTTTCTTCAAATTTTACCCAATTTTTTTTTCATTTATAAAATTTTTCAAATTTTTACTCCTGATGCGGCACGTACTCCATCGGAGGGTTGCCAAAGTACATCTTGGGCTTCTCCACGGACGACATCTTCGTCGTCGTCGGTGTTGCTATCTCCTCGTCGGTGACCTCGACGATTGAAGCGGCCGGACAAGCGTCGTCGTTCGTTCGCTCGCGATGCGCCATCGTCTCCTGGAGGAGGATCTCGTAGAGTTGAGCGCCGTTTATGCGGCCCGAACTCGCCGCTGCCGAGAGCTTGCGCAGCGAGGCGTTGATCGCGGCGAGCACGGCGTCGTCCTGGCTACGCGGTAGCTCGCATGTGTTGTCCAGGGAGACTGCGCGTGAAGTGTAAATGTTTGATGGCGTGTGATAGTTTATGCGTAGAAGGATTTTTCATTATCGATTTTCAAGGTTGTTCTTTTCCTTTGCAATTCAAAATATTTTACTTATGTGATGATAATATAGGGTAAACACGATAATGATTACGGTAGTTGTAAAAAAGAAGTTGAAGTGTTCGTTTTTTTCGTAAAACCAGTGTGTATTTTAATAGGTACTAAAATTTTGGTTGACAAGTATTATCCAGTTACTTATTTTTTAAACGCTATTTTAACAAAAACTATAAAAGTATTTTTCATGCAAATTTCATTTTCAATTCAGAAATAGAATTAGAATACTGAAATAGATTTTTATTATTATCTTAAGCATTATACGCAGTTTAGTCGTGCAATAACGAAAACGAGGTCACTGATGCAAATTAGCGGACAATTTAATCGATTCAACAGCAGACAAATAAGCCGATTTTTTATTACCTCGAGATCATGACTCACTTCTAATTGAATATTTCTTATAAATTGAAAATCATCGATTGAATTTGAAAAGTGAAATAATAAATTTTCAAATTTATGTTATATTTTATAAATTACTTTGTATGTTGGAATCTTCCTCAGCCCCAAGTCGAATGCCTTGGATTTCTTCTATCGACTCGAATGATTCGGCATTTTCCAATTTCCGTTCTTCGCTCGAATCGACAGAACTCTCGGACGTTTGCGTTACCTCGGTGCTATTAGTACGTCTTTGATTGCGAAATAAATTATAATGTTGTAATTTTTGCGTTATAGTTGCCGATGTCCATTCGTAAAGCTTTTGTAAGTGTAGTTTTTCACGCCTGTGTTTGGTTATCATGGAATTAGTAACCTTTTTTCATTACAGATAAGTGCAGAAATTCAATATTAAAGAAACTTACGCTACTTGCGACTGTGTTAGTCCGAAAATCGTCGAAATAGCGACTGCAAGGCTCAAAAGATAAAAGTTCATTATATTTTTTTTTTAAGAAGTGTGGTTTACTGAAAATTTTGTCAACGTTTGTTAGTTAAGTTTGGCGTCTTTTGACAACAGACGAGAATCGGCTAATCGATTTCAAGCGCATGATGATGTTTATATACACATATATATATATAATAGAAAATAAATGAATAATGTAGGCGGGAATAGAATAAACAGAGACAAGATGTAGTCAAAGAACAAATTTTTATTCCACATCTCGTGGTACCATTGTACTTGATTAGACTTTACAAATATTCCAATGTCTCAATTACTGAAGTAATTAAAATTTATATTCTCAGTCTCCTCTTGATTGCAAGAGAACAAATATATATATATATAAGCCCTTCTTTAGTGGAAATATTTTCTTTTCTTTTCTTTTTTTTTTTTTAAGTTTACGATTAAACCACTCAATAATAATAAGAATAAACCACGACAAGACTAGAAGTACCACAGGATTCAATTATCACGCTCGCTATGGCCTCCTCATCGCAAAGAAAAAAACATTGTACATCACTTGTGTGCAGTAAATCAGTAATAAAAATTCTGGTGCAACGTTAATCATAATAGTTAACCGGGCTTACAAAGATATAGGTATATGTCACTTTATCTTCTTACTGCAGCGATTAAAAAAATTTATACGAATGGAACATCGAGAAAAATTTTTTTTTAAGATCCTTGGTCTCGTCGCGTTTGTGCCGAAGAGTAACTCTCTTCCTTTCTCTATCTTGACATTATAACTGCCTAGTTTGAAGCTCATTGATTATGAAGGTAAACAATTTGGAAGAAGGAAAAACAAAAATGCAAAACTGTCGTCGAACACATTGTTTGGCGCAACAGAAAAATCATCGAAATGACAAAACGATCAGGAAACGAAAGGCTTACGCGCATGAAATGACCGGTTTAACCCGGCGCTCCATACTCTGCGCGAAATACAAGAATGTATCAAATATATAATATATTATTATCGTTTTCTTTCTTTTTTTAAAATCTTTTAATATAAATGTCTCTCTTAATTGGGCATCGTCCCTTCGCGGAATGATACGTGGTGCTCTGAATCAAAAATAAATTTAATCATCTAAGTCGTTGATGTGAAGAACCTCCCTGTGGGTCAAACCAGCTTTTAACAGAGTCATAATTTCAATGGTGGGATATAAAATTCTTCTAGGATAGCTGGTAGTTATTTCGAAGTTCGTAGGCGAATCTGGCTGACTGAATATCCAATGATAAACGTCCTGTAAAATAAATTAAATGTAAATAAAAAATAATTGTAAAGGCTCTATGCGAAAATTCAGTTGATTCGCATTAATTTTCAAGTGTTCCTTTTTTATCAATGAGTGTATATATTTTTTATCGTTTAGCAAGTATTAAATTGATCTTCAAGATCACAGATATTGATAACATTTGATGATGAAACATACACTGATGGTGTAACGTCTATTTTTTACAGAGTAAAAATGATTTTGCCTTTGAAGCGCTACCGCGCTCTTCGGTATAAATTATTAAAATGTTAAAAAGTCTAAGAAATTTTCACGATTTCAAATTGAACTACGAAGTAATTTAAAAAAGATTATTTTTTTTCGAGATGCAGTTAGAAAAAGATTCATTCTTGATAAAAAATATGAACAATTGAAAATGCACGAGATACAAAATGAAAAACGAACCTGAATTGTGTCATTCATCTGAAACCGGCGCTTCACCGTCCTCTCGCCAAGCTTAATTTGGAGATGACAGGCATGGGGGTCCGTGGGCTCAGGCTCGCGTGGTACCTTCTCCACGGTCATTACTTTCTCCATCTTGATGCGTTCCGCCTCCCTCTCAAGTGCGTCGATAACCTCGCGCTCGCGCGCCTCCTCCTGCTCGCGCGCCCTGCGCTCTTCTTCGCGTTTGCGGTCTTTCTCTTGATCGGCCCGCAACGATTCCTCATAAGCGCGATCCTGTTGCTGCCTCAGCGATTGAGT
This sequence comes from Torymus flavipes, assembly GCA_030522905.1. NCBI lineage: Eukaryota > Metazoa > Arthropoda > Insecta > Hymenoptera > Torymidae > Torymus > Torymus flavipes. The sequence goes on from JAPYZO010003270.1 coordinate 4,016, forward strand.
AGCGCTACGCTCAGCACGCTCTTGGCGCGCTTGGATCAGATTTATCTCGTTGCTATCGATGATTGTTCGCATACGGTTCATCAGGTCCGTCGGCGATGGTATACCCTCCATTCTAAAAGCGACGCGGTTATGATTAGGGGTTGGAAAAGAAGCGACGATAAATAGTTCTTTGTTTTAACAAATGAGAAGAGATGATGCGTTAACGTTACCTTCCTACTATCGTCATCTTATTTTCCTTTAATACAATGACGGCCAAAAATGGGTAAGTACCGGCTTTGAGAGCCTCCGCTACTTTGTAGCCTTCGCCCGACTTTATGTTACACGCCCAGAATAGGGTGTGAGTATTTACATATCGAACTACTTCAGGATCCCCTAGAGTATTTCTATAAATTAAAAAATACGTGCTCGTCAAAATTGTCTTACACAATTAAAATTAACGTTGTTGTAGTGAAAGTTGGATTACCTGCACCACTGATCAACTTCCTGCGATTCCTGTTTGTGAAGATATACAAGAAGGAATCTTAATTCTTGTTTAGCATCTGAAAGAGCTTGACTGTAGGAGCCTTGATAAAATACAGGGTGATTTATACCATATTGCTCTTCATATGTTCGTATGAAATTCATGACATCTTGGACAGGATCCACGGAAACTAAAAACAAAAATATATGACTTATTCATTTTTTTTAATTTTAACCTTTACTTAAAAATAGGAGAACAGGAATGAGTCATTTCAATTACCAGGCCTGACATTCCTCCTAAATATTGCATATATAAGTTGTAAAATACTGGTGACAACATTGTAGCATAGAGATATCACATAGGACAAAAATCCACCACTTCCCGAACTTGCTGGACTGAAGTAAATTCTGGAAGTAGCTTCATCAACAACTGGAGGAGGACGCACTCTTGAATCCTGAGCATACATTGACGGTCGACCTTCATATAAATTGAGTTGCTCCTAAAAAAGAATTATTAGTAATTACTCACTGGATTTTACATAAAATTATTTTGACAGATTTTCCTTTTATTCTATGAGCATTTTGCTTTTAATTAAAAAATAAAAAAAAGAATATAAACATAAAAAAAGTTGTTAATAATATTATATTGCCCCCTCTATATATTGTCTTCAGGTATTTTTTTTCATTAAAACGATCAAAGCTTTTCCATCAAATCAGGCAGCACTTAGCAAGTGCAATGTGTCATCAATTATGTAAACGAGATGTAAACACAACCTTTTACCCACACCACTATGATAACTAAAACCTGACAGAATCCAGCATCAAAAAGGACGTACCTGCACGGCCACCTCCAGGTTCCAATTGTGTCGTTGCAAGACATCCCTGCAAACGGATAGGTCTTCGATTCCCGTCAAGTCCTGGACACAGGCAGACGCGAGCATAGCAGGAAAAGAAAACACACATCATCATTATCATCAACCACGTCGAATTCGAGGGCGCCGCGCGCGCATAAGTATAATAAAAGGAGAGCGTGCGAGAGAGAGAGAGAGAGCGCAGTGCGCGCGGTACATCCGATGTTTGTTGGGGAACAAAGAACACATCCCGCAGACGCGCGCTCGGAAAATTCTCTCTCGCGTCCATCATGTGGAAAACTCTCCATGCACGACTCGCTCGCGCGACGATAAAGGTGGAAGAGAGCAAGAGAGAGATGCATCGTCGCAATATATATATGCTCACCTGGAACTGAAGGACTTTCTCGATCTGATCGCCGATGAGATCGCCGAGCTCGAAATCTGCCATTGCGTAGGTATGTCTCTTTTTCTTTGTCTCAAGGAAATCGGTCTGATACTGAGTGCAGATGCGCCGACGAGCTCTCAGTCATTTGGAGAATATCGCATCGGCACTTACACAGCCTAGTGCTGCTACTGCTGCTGCGCCCCCGCGTCGCCGTCTTCCTCCTCCTCCTCCTCCTCCTCGTCCTCCGGAGCAGCCAACTCGCGAGGCTTCGGCTTTATACCCGTCGCTGCGTTACAACCTCGCGTGTTTCACACACGGGGAGTAATGTCGACGACGGCCTGGAGCTAGACGACGACGACAACAGTTCGTGGGAGTAGAGGTTTTGTGATAAGACGACACAACATCAACGACTGACTGCTGCTGCTGCTGCTGCTGCTGCTGTACACGACACATATGCACATGCGCACGCAGAAATTGCCAAAATCACTCTCTCTCTCTCACGCGCGACGCTGGCGACGCACCGCGGATGCGACTCGCGAGGAGGGGAGACGCGCGCGCAGTTTTTTGAATGGTTGATTAGAGAGGTTTATTTTGAGGTTATAAATGAAGGTTAGGTTTGCTCCTGCTGCCCGCCGAAAAAACGTTGCTACCGTCGTGATGCTGCGAGCTTTTTCCCGGTTCCTTCGTTGACGAATGATAGTTTTGAAGATTTTGGAGTGCGGAGCCAAGGGATAGCCGGCAACAATGTCGATAGAGCCCATAAAGAATTTACCGTGAGTGCATTTTTTCGTACTTGAAATTTGAACTGCAGCAGTTCTGGTGCTCTGGAATACCTATGGGATACTGCCCAGCTATATACTTCATTTGTTATTATTTAAGTTCTTTACTGGTGAACAAGTAACGTTACGAATTGAATTTCAGTAAAGTTTTACTTTCTTTTTAGAAGAGATCTTGTTACAGAGTTTTTAAGTCATTATTAATTTTTACTTTGAAAAACTTGTCCACAATTAGTCTTGCATTTGTTTACAAACTGTTATTTATTGTTTGTGTTATAAACTGTTTGCATAAAAAGAAGTATTGAATAATAATCTATAATAGAATTGAATCTTATTCAAATGATTTCATAAAAAAGTAATGATATAATTAAATTTTGAGATTTTCTTAAACAATGTATCTGATAAGAGAAACAAACAACAGAATCCTTTTTTCAGCCTTTAGTCAATAAACTGGTAGCATCTTTTATTAAAATATTAATATTTTTATTGTATCTGATTAGCTACTTCAAGGGTCTCTGGTCTGTGATATCTGGCACAACTTGTCGCTGTGATAAGGAACTTGTCGAAGATGAACTTAAAAATGCGACTGAAATATTGCGAGATGGACTGTCTTACTTTAAGCCGTTCACAGAAGTATCACTACAAGCAGTTTCTAAAAAGACTCCATCTCCCCCACCTAAAATGTATGATCTTATTAGCAAATTAGCACCACTGTTGGTAAGTGCTCTAAAATTTTTCATTTATTAAAGAGATATTGAAAATTAAGTTTATTATAAGTTAGTAATCCTACATTATAAATTAAATGTGATTATAATCCAAGTTACATATATTTATTTCAGAATTTAGATGCAACAATAGCATTGGACTTAGTTTGTAATTTCATGCTTTATGAGTACCGAAATTGTGCTGAGACTTTTGCATCACAGCTCACAGATATATCCTCTATGAGAGCTTTAATTGAGCAGATTTGGACCTTTTATTACACAGAGCGTATAACATTAATAAAATGCCTTAAATTAATGGTTGAATATAGAGAAAATCAAAAACATCCTCATCGTAGTCATTTTACAAAATTTTTTGACAAAGTTCTTCTTGGCAATCTTCTAGAATCTGTTAGAAAGCAAATAGAAGCCTTGAAATTTATTAATCCTCCTGTCAGATCACAACTATTCAGTGATGAGCATCTCCATCAATTGTACAACAGCAGCCTTATTGAAATGCGAGAGCTGTTACATATTTTTACTATAATATTGCAAGAGGTTCATGTAGCTGAGAATAAGTTTGCTAACATTTATGGTAGTATTAGTGGTGAGCCACGACGATTAATAAGTTCTAAAAGCCACGAGGATAAAGAAGCAGTTGCCAAAAAAATTCAAGATATTCAATATAGTCAAACTGCACTGCTGATTGTTGGCCTTGATATGATGAAACATAGTGGCATGGATGACTGGATCAAGGAAGTCAGAAGTAGCATGCAAGACATTCTTGAGAATAAATGCGTTCGCGAGTCGTCGACCCAAGATGGACCATTACTTTTGGCATGGATGTTGGCAAATTATACAATTGAACCAGATAATCCTGATACTTTTAGTCGTTACAGACCCTTTGGCATCAGAGCTATCCAACTGAACGTTTTTTACTATTTACATGGATTACTTAATAGCGAAATGATTAAAGAGAAAACGCAGTACGCCGTCACTGTGCGGGGCAGTATTTACAACCTTTTTACCCTACTCTGTGCTTTTGTAGATGAGGATAAATTCGATTCTTTTCCAGGTATATTACTCGTATTATTACCATCACAATAATTAAACATTTAAAAAAAAGTATTCACGTAAAATGTTCGTTCTTAGGTATATCTGAGGCATGCGCTGCTGTCTTGAGCTTCCCGGAAACAGCCGCACGCTTCTGGCAAGAGAAAGACGAGGAAGGTGGCCCTTGGACCATTGTCAAATACGCCATGCAGTGGTTTCCCTACAGATTTGAGCCGTTTACCTGCATCGTCACGGGCTTAGTCAGCGCCTCGGCTTCCAGTGCCGCCAAAACCCTAGAAATCTTGGAAAATTTACCGTCGATCACCCTCGAAGTACCGAGACGCGCCTTCGGTGGAGAAATGCAGCGCAGACCGTACGAGCAGCAGTGTGTCATTCACGGCAACGCGTTCGAGATACCGGAAAATTGCGCTTACACGAAGATCAGCGCTGCCAAGAGGACGACACCGCGGGACGAGTACGATTTGATATTGTTCGAGACCAAAGCCAATTACTGGGATGCTTTTCATCATAGAATCGAAAAACTTTTGTTCGAGGCTAGCGGTGGCATCGCTAATCTCAGCGAGAGCAATAATGTACTACCGGAGCAAGTCACTCTTGGCTTCGGTTTGCTCGAGACGCTCTTGACCACTGACGTGGATATATCGATCAGCATGGTCATCCCTACGGAGCTCAGTTTTGAAATCGTCAACCGCTTTTCTTATCCAATCTTGCCGCACAACATATACAAGGTAAATTTCATAATTCTAGAAACTCGACAAAAAAAGGACCTTGCAAAGAACGAATTCTAACAATATCAACTTTCTTTAGGTGGTAGTCGCGTGCATTAAAGTTTCCTCGAAGCTCGTGCTGCGCTACCCGGAGGACGTTCTGTCTCGCATGCGCGCTGGTGTCTATCCACGCTTCGATGACCGCTACCAAAAAACGAGCGAGTTTGCGCAGGCCGTGTCCTTCGATGGTGGCCTCGTAGCCTCCTGGCTCTCGAGCATCGAGACCATCCAGCACACCTACCCTATTCTCGATGCCTACCTCGACACTTTATCCAATTATCTAATGGTACGCCACAGCAAGGAGGCGCTGTACACTATCGAAATACCGGGCATGATAATGCTCCTGCAAAGCGTCTTGCCGAAACTCGACTCCTGGTATTTTAACTCGGAGCTCGAGCGCGTCGAGCTTTGGTTGAAGAGCGTCTACTGTCTTCACAGAGCGCTGGACGTGACGCCGGGTAAGAAGGACGAGTCGCGTAGCGAGCTCAGGAGGATAGTCACGTATAATTTGTTACACTTGGAGCCGAGACACGCGTTGCTGAAGCTGGTGAGGACCGGCGAGAAAACGCTGAGGAAGAAGATGATGAGCGAGACCGATTGGATTGGCGGCAAAGGATTCAAGGTAAAAAAGGAGTGATAGTTTTTTTTTCTTATATCTAAAGTTTATCCGCTTTTTGTACAATGATTCCATATTTATAATTTGTTAAACTTCAGGTAATGAAGAGTGTACAACTGGCGCTATCAGTGGTAAACCGCCTGCTTATGTATCGCAAGAAGCTTGGCATGGACGCAGACGAGCGGTCACCGCTCGAAGCCGCGTTATACGCTTCGCCCTCGCTGCCTAACGCCTTGCTCATCGTGCCGACGATCGTCGACTATCTATACGTGTGGTTCAGTCCAGCATTGCAAGCCATGGCGGTAAGATTGCTGAAGAAGTTCGCCGAGGGTTTCTCCATGTCGTTGCTCGTATGCATGGGTATGGACGGCACTGCGATTCGCGAGACCTTCGCCTCGAGGCTCATGTCGCCGACTTGTAGCGCTGAAGTCAAAGTGGCCATACTCGAGCTCGTCACCGTGTGTCTAGACAAGCAGCCAGGTTTGGACGCGTTAATTGAATTAATCTTCATATTAATGAGGGAATGGAGTATTTTACAACAGATGGTTGAATTTCAGGACTCACGGAGGCGCTGTTCAACATAATGCACCAAGCGGAACGCCGACGTATCTTTCCCCGTCCAGCCGACGAATTTCTCACCGAGGGCTGCACTCGTTTCCTCGATCTCTACCTGGACCGCGTGCGCAAGGAGGAGGACATTATCTATGACCGCCTGTACGACAGTACTATGAATCTTCTACGCGCCATGTGGTATCACCGTAACGAGATTCTCGTCAATTTCTTTCGTAAGCGTCCGGACTTCTGGACCAAACTCTTCGCTCCACTCTTCCGCAAACTTGTGTCCCGTGTGCGCGGTTACTCTCAGCTGCTCGATATCGTCACTCTGGAGTTGTTTAAAAGTCCACAACTGGAGAAGGATTTTATTACTAATTTAGATAAGTTATTGGATGAGAAAATGGATCACTGGAACAAACTCACCGAGTACGTGTTTGCAAGTATACCCGCGCCACCGTCTGAGCAGCCTATGCATCATAATGCGGAGATGGAGGATGATGATGAAGAACAAGTAGGTTTTTTTTGACAATTAGATTTTCGATATCATAATGAAATGAGAGAAAGTAAATTCAACTTGTCATTTTAGAATAATTTATGAAACTAAACTTATTTTATTTATATTTACTTTGAATTTATAACTACGTAGGTAATAACGGAAAAAGAAGCTGGCGTGAGACCTCTATACGAAACGAATCTGGAATCCTGGTACCAAATGCTCGTCGTCTTGACTGGTGAACGAATATCTCGCAACTTCTCCATCAGCTCCCGACAAGCTCAACACACCACCTGTCTCGCTCTGGACAATCTTCTCATTCGTTTGAAACAACTACCGCCCAATTCCAAAAAGGATCGCTTAGCAGCGGCCAAGCTGACGATGCTCCTGGCTTCCATCTCGCTACGCTGCATAAGCTCGTGGCACAAGAAATGCGTCGGCCCGGGCAGCGACGCCGTTCTGATGAAGAACCAGCTGGTGGACTCAGTGCAGGAGATCGCCCAATCATACCGTGGTTATGGCAGACCACTACGTCAGACCCTTGTCGCCTTGACGCTTAGCTGGATCGAACTTGTCCAGGACCAGCTCACTGTTGACGAAATGATGCAAGAGTATCTGCTCGCCCAGGCGTGCACCCTAGCCATCAACGATATCGACGATCTCAAAGAACTGGCGCGCCACCGTGACCGTAAACGTAAACCCGACCACGAGGCCGAGGAGGAGGTTCGCCTCGATGCCGAGGAAGCAGCCTCCATTTGCGAGTGTATCCCTGCCACGTTGACGATCTGTCTCGTTACGCGGCTGCTCAGATTTAAAATGGAAGCGGATATCAAGAATGGGACCAAAAGGAAGAGAATGCCTTGCCTACAGCTGCGGCAGCTGGTACCGGAGCTGCTGGCATGCACTGGAATCACTTTGCAGAAGCACCCGTACATGAAGTTCAGCAAATCTGCGCTGACGCTGTTGAGCTCGATCGCTAGATCTTTCCACGAGTCCATGACTCTGGATCAGGAGGCCATTGCCAACCTCTGGCTGGCGCTAATACCGCCCAAGGATATCAAGGGCAGCTTGCAGGATTCGCTTTACGACGTAAGTTTGTTTTTCTGTTCCCTCATTGTTAATATCGGTACTTCATGTCTTATTCACTGAAAAATTCGGTTGGCGAAAGTTGCTATAAAATCTTTGAAATGAAGTGAAAACGTAATTGAAGTATTATACATATATGTATTTAATTCTTTTAATTTACAAAATCTGATGCAAAAATTCATGTTTAGAGAGTGAATAACGTAACGCTTCTAGTTTACATCATTATTTATACAATCCATAGTAAAACATGAAATTTGTACATATTTTGTTAAATTTGTTTTGCATACAATATGATCCACTTCTATAGAAGAATAATAATAATAATTGCCAGCAGCCCCGAGTTTTATGGTTCTTTATTTTGGCAATACTCTGGGTTATATTGTTACGGAAATTTGATAGACAGATTTATATTATTAATTTAATAAAATTAATTAAAAAATAAACTATTAAAGACAGATTCCGAAAAATATGCAATTGCTGAACGTTTTTACAGAGTATTTAAAAATTGAATGTTTATGTATTTGTATAAACAGCAACCATCATTCATTTTGATTGTTTATAAGTACGTTTATATATACATCTAATGTTACTTTCACGATAATGGGAAGCTCTTGTAAGTACTACAGATTTATCCTTCCAACAATGAATAATATTGAAAGAATTGTTCGATGCAAACGTATACATTACTTTTATTTTATTAATCTTTATTTCTGGATATTCATTTGAACTTTAAATTTATTTTAAAGTGCAATTAAATAAATCACAATTTCAAGAAATATATATAAATAATTCTTGAAACATTATAGTCTTATTTAAGAGAGAGTTTATCTGCAATCACACACTTTTAACGTTTTAATGTACATTAACATTTGTAATTATGCTAAGAGAATATGCATGAAGATTTATGCAATTAATATTTCTGAAACTTTCGTCTTTACAATAATTACATATTACTTCGTAAGAATTTTATCAATAACTTATATTTCTACAACATTCAGTATATCTATTTTGATTATCTTTTGAAATGTTAAAGTGATTATTCGTATCACGAATAAAATTCAATAAATATTATCTCTTTAAGAGAATATAGTCCCTCCTAAGAGGAGGCGTTTTTTAAGTGATCGGTATGTCACTACAGTAATGCAAAATAGTAATATTTTTGATAAGACTGATTTCAATAATCTACACGTCGTTAAATACGCTCGTAGAATCTTTAATTGCCAAATTAAATAAATTTAGAAATTAATT
>JAPYZO010003271.1:0-30011 GCA_030522905.1 Torymus flavipes
TTTTGAACACAATTGTTTCAAATTCAACAACAAACTCAAACAATCACCAATACTCTCTCATTTTTCATTTCTAAAAAAAGAAATATTCCTCAATCTCTCTATCAACAAGAATACGCCCCAAGCACGGGTAAAAATATTATTCCACCCCAGAGGCAAGAATAACCTCACGACGCAGTATACCGAGTTCACCCAAGCAAATCAAACTACGACGCAAAAACAGCTCGCACCCACAGCGAGGCACGCGCGTGTAGTATTGTACACCTTAAGAAACCGAAGCGCAAAAAAGACGCCACCCGCCGGCGAAGGCGCCGACAATCCCATTTCACCCCCCGCCTCTCGCAGAAGATAACGGCGCAGTAGGGGATAAGATTGCAGCCCCCAGTCTTGATTGTACGTGGAGAAGTTCGCCCGTCGGTTGCGGGTCTTCGACGACGATGACGACGTCGGGTGCGACGACCCCGGCGCAAGGGGTTAGAAGCGTCTGCGCCGCGGGGCGCGGATAAAAGCGATTTCTTTTGAAGAGGAAAAAAGGAAAAGCTGAGGGGTATTGGTGATTTGTGATGATTGCGTGCCGTTGCATAGCGATTTTTTTTATAAGCAGATTTAGTAGATGGATTTATGAGGGATTGTTGGTCGCTGGTAACATGGATTTACACTTAGATTGGGATTAAATAAAATATATACTATGTGCTTAGCGTATAATGTGAAGTGATGTCTGGTCTGAATTCAATCACATCAGATGTTATAATATTCGGGTGTCTAAAGTTTTAGACAACGCTGATCTTAGAATATAATTTTCAAGGAAACCGATGAAAGCGATATTAATTAGGATATAATTTCTTTCACATGTAGTTTCATTTGTTCATTTGAAATGAATCGAATTCCTAAAGTGAATCATTTCAGGAAAATTGAACGATAACGTCTCGCAAAAAAGATTGCTATGGAGACTTCATAATATTAGAAACCTAGGTATCGTATACTTGCGCAATACTAATTTTTCAGTTTGGAGCTAAACTTAGCTTATAACTCTAACGATATAAACTTGAATTAGGTTATAGACATATCGGTATAAATCAACTTACTTGTGATATACCTGAACCGATAGTTATAATATTTAAGTCCCAAAATAAATAATGAGGTTACACAAAATCCACATTAATCTTATTTTTATTTTTATATCTGATATTTATAGTTTCGACATTTATAACGTCTGTCTCACGAAAATATTTCATACCTATGAATAAATAATTTTATCTTATATATCGTATTTAATTCTACAATTTTTGAAGCATTTCACAAATCCATATTTCTTAAATCATCTACAAGTAAAAAAAGTAATATTATAAAAGTGTATTGCTTTAATTTTGTTCATGGCATGTGCATCAACACGTCTTTCTACCTGCCGCGTCCTTTCCTGAATTCAACGGTGTTGAAAAAACTTTGCCCTCCCATTACGGTCATCATCCTCTACTGCATCACAATCAAACTTTCGCCCTTTGAACTCAAGAGAGATAGCCGGTGCTGTCAAAGAATATAAAACTAAATGTGTCTGAAGATTCGCAGAGTTCAAAGTATTCTACATTTTACACATTTCATGTTGCGAAAATAATGTATCTACTATTTTACGTTTACATTAGTATATTCAAACGTGCATAACTTAAATAACCGTGATTATACTCTAAAATTTTCTTTCTCACATTTCTAATCATTGCATAAAATCGGAATGACCTTCAGCATGAATTTCTGTATGAAACTTTTTCCGCAAAGTCATACTTTTCTAATCGATTACAGAGGTCTTTTTGTTGGTATTATTATGCAGCATGCACGTAATGAAAATGAGTTATGATAGTTGCATGATAATTTTTTTTATCATATAAATGGCACGACGTGTGTACAGAGGTGTGCAATGTCGATCGATGGCGTCTTGTATACTCGCGATTGTTGCAAAAATATAAAATAACGGAAAGCTATCAAATATAGTTCATGATTCATTTGATAATATAACTTTTAACACTTTATAAAAAGCTAGCGTATATATTTTACGAAATGCCACGTGTTATAAAAGTAAGTTATGTTCTGCTTCGAATTGCGTTATTACGAAACACGTTCAGAACTAGTTTAATAATAACTCTCAATAATTTTTTCGTCAATATATCGAATATCGCGCTAGAACTATACCCAAATACCATTTATCGCTTTGACAAGTAATTTAATTCCATTACATAAACAAAAATAATCTTTGAATCCCAAGAAATATTCTGCCCCAGCCGTAACCCATCTGCAAGCTCCCACTGATCTCATCCTCTATATACTTATACACAGAAACAATTACGCTAACAGGCGAGGCCTTATCTTCATCCCCAGAAACAAATCTCATTAAAACACGTGTTGCTCGCGGACCTACATTCCTACATCGCCCCACCTACTATACCTTGACCAGCACACATCCGAAAGCCAGCCAGCCACATGCCAAACCCACTTCCACTTCATCATCCTCTGCAACAAAAAAGAAAGACCCACACGCCGCTTGGCTCGGACCGTCGTCCAAAACAACCGTCGTCCAAGAAACCGTCGAAGAAGAACTGGACCCAGACAAAAGAAGTGTCCGGAAGAAGAAGAGTAGCTGGGTCACCACCACCAGCAGGGTGTGTGTGTGTGCTCCACATTTCTTCCCGCGCGTATATGCCGTTGACCCGCGCGTGTTCTGCAATGCGCCACCCGGCGTCGCGTATATAGGATGAAAAATGCCCTCCACGCGCACGCGCGCCAGGTCCAGATCCCGCGGCGTTGGGGCTCTATATGTATGTGTACTCACTCTGCTCTCTGCTCCACCAGCGCGCGATTAATAGCGAGGAGAATTTCGCGAGCAGATTTTGTATCTGCGTGAGCTTTTGACAAAGGACATGACATTCGGTCTTGCTTTCACCGTCGTCGCTAGTCTGCGAGGGGGTTGTTTTAGGCGAGCCCTTTGTTCGTGGTTATATTGTGGTCAATACAGGGATGAATTTTATGGATATCGGTGGGTAGGTTCGGGGATGCACTGAATAATATGGCAACAAGTCGCGCTCTGATTCTTCGGCTGAATGTCGTCGATGAGCGTAGGTATTGATTCTCATAAGACTTTGTCGCTAATTGTCCACCGGGTCGTATAATTCAGATGAATGGTTGAGATTTGCATCGGAACTGTATCGTGCGCTTCAAATTGTAACATAAAACATGTTTTTTCTTCTTTTATTTCTAAATGAATACAGATTGGATAAGATAACGTTGTATACATACATTTCTTTGACTTTATGTGGCAGACCAATTGTTCCTTCCATTTTGACAGAATCGTTTTCACTATTCAAATATATGTAACTAAAATTAATAAAAATACTGGATGCAATATAATCGATAAAGATATATATACATTTGAATGAGTTTTATTTCATAAATCTGTTTGTGAATCAAACAGAACAATATGAAAGAACATCTATCACGTGATACGATCCATAGACATGGATTCGTGCAACCCTTCCGTGTCGATCTAGAATTTTCGGAGATGCGAGGGGAACCAACCCCTCTCGCGCGAGTCAGGGTCGAGGTTGAGGTTAAGCACTGGTTCGATTATAAATATAAAAGGAGCAACGAATGAGTCCTACCTATGAGGAAGTTAATTAAAGATACCCTGAATAAACGGAGAATTTATTGATAAGGTCGAAATTTAATAAAGAAATGAGATGGTGGAAACGGGGAAAAATAAAATGAAATATATTACATAGAGATGATTAAAAAAATAATGAAAAAATTTTGAACCCGTGAGGTTATGAACTGTTCTGTTGTAGTTACAGTAAACGGTTGTAGATTAAGATATTACTTTATTTTAAATTTTAAATTTATGTACTATAGGTTTATTTTTCTAAATTTTATTCGTTTTCACGTATTAAAATTTTACATAAGACTTTATTTTATTGTCGTATTTTAGCAAGTCAATAATGACCAAGCAATTAAAAGTTACACTTACGAAGCTTTCTATGTGTTGCAGAATTTTTTTATCCTCACTGGAAAAATGAATAATTTTGTTAACCCAAGCTACATTTCTATTTTCGCACTACTTTCAAACTATATTACAATTCTGGGCCATTGCTTAAATCATAAGTCTTAAGCTTAATGTATAAATCAGCGTTTCAAAACGCGTTATCATACTTCTAGTTGAAAAAATGTTAATTCTCATCAGTAGCGCAGTTTTCCTTCTCACGGCTCATTTTAGCTTCACTGCAAGAAAAAACGAAAGTAAAAAAGGCTTAAGCTAGATAGAAAGTGAAAGAGTGAGAGAGAGCGAGCAAGAGAGAGAAGCTCACGAGGTCAAATCAATAGACGACGTGGTGCATAGATACATATATACAGGGCGCAACGAGCCATCACTTCCTCGTTGTTCAGACCTGCGATCCAAAAGTGCCTATCTTTTCAACATCATCGATAGACAATCCAACTGTCGTTTCAACTCTGAAACTGTATTCGAGTGTTCTATTTGATGAGATGGTAATACCAAGATTGGTACACTAATGACCTAATTTTTTAAATAAAGTGCATTTCGGATGTCAAAGCTGTAAATTTGTTAGTATTAATTTTTCGTAAATTGATTAATAATTTATGCAATGTAATCATCAGTTGTTCTTTAAAAAACTGAAAATGTTAGTTATCTGAAAATAGAAGTTTAAATATGTCTATTGGAACTCTCTTTTAGAGCTGTCCACCACGTTGCTTCTTGAGCTTTTTAAAACCTACTTGAACGAAGCCAGTCTTCATCCTACTTCTATCATTGCATCTAAGGACTAGATTTACTTTTTCTTTTTTAAACATTTTCGGTCAGATTCTCTGGTACAATTATAGGGTCGGTTTTATTTTGACCAAAGTTTACAATATTATTTTACTAGTAACTAGAACAATTTTTTTGATTCCCTTAAGCCCAAGGGAAATTCGTGATATTATAACAATCTGAAAAAGTAAAATGTTCTATTTGACCTGACAGCGTACCTAACTATGCAGATGTAATTTCGTACCAATATTTATCAATTCGATGTCTTGATGAATATCTGATAAGAGTGACGATCATTATAAAGGAGAATCATCACAAGGATCTTCATTATTACATCTGAAAATAAAAATAGCTACACGATTTAACGCTCTGAAACCAATCAAATTCCATTGGAAACTAAATTAACCACAAATTCCACTATCACCCAAGTCTTATACACTTTTGCTTTATCCACAGGGCGAATGCAGCTGCAGCGTCGTGGCAGCTCAAGCGCGACGAAGGGCTGCCCTCTGCAACTAGGACCGCGACAGTTGGCACCCGCGGTTACGCTGCTCGTCATCGTCACGTCGACGCCCAGAACGACTCGACGGGCGAGGCGCGCCAGATTCTCATCAGCCCCGTACGCGCAAGCTTTAGAAGTGGCGTTGTTCAGAGCAATATCAGCGACAGCAGAGGCGTCCCTGGCGCCTTGGATGAGCGACCAGCACGAGGGGGCCGGGCGGCGGTGATGGACAATGAGCAGCCCCACCAAGAGCTGGTCAAGTGCGTGGTCGTGGGCGACACGGCGGTCGGAAAAACCCGGCTGATCTGCGCGCGGGCCTGCAACAAGCACGTGTCACTGTCGCAACTGCTTACGACCCACGTGCCCACCGTCTGGGCCATCGATCAATACAGGATCTACAAAGACGTGAGTATCATTTTATATGTCTGCGTTTGGCTGTGGTTGAATGATGGTATAGTTGCCGAGTCAATGGAGAATCTCCTAGCTTGGAATAAGTCAGAAAGTAGGTCTCCAACCGTCCTGGGCGTTATTCTGAATATATTTATCCGAAATACACAGGATTCTATGGAGTATTTTATATTGAATTTTTATATTCTTGAGAATCTTGAACTATACTCAAAAATCTGGTAAGCAAGTCATTTGTTTATTCAACATATCCGATCAATTCATATAAGATTTAAGAACGTACAATTTCATATTTTCTGTTGATAATTTTAAAGCTATTTTAATCGACATTATTGCCTGAAACTGAATGTCACTGTATTACGTAGATGTTAAACCGTTACTATCACAAACTAATGAGTCGATCGTTTACGTCAGAAATAGTATCATATCTATAGTCTCACCTACATATCTATATCTTGTTCATTGATAGTTTTCTGTACTATTCACCTTTGACTTATCATGTCAAGTGGATCTAATAATAACACGCTCATACCTTATACTCAGTAATCTTCGATTCCAAAGCCTACAACTTTTTATAAGTGAACTACAAACTGTTCTAAAATTCACTTCATTAAATAGATAAAACCATTCAATAACCATTACAATAATGTTATTCCACATCATAATACTCTACTACTCAAATTCAAATCTAAATTTGATCTTAGTTTCACCATCTTACAAAACCATCTTAGATCACGCGATGGTAGTTAATTAAAATGATGTTCTCTATTTTATCTGTTCCAAAATCACTTACAATTACAATGATTGTGGTGAGATGTTTATCAGCCCTTTCTCATAGTCTAAGCTTATTATATCTTTCTGGGTAAATTGATAAATCGATCCTTGACAATCTATGTCCAAGTACTGTCATCCATAGTATAGTGCAATAAGTACTTCACGTCATTATTGCCATTAACGGTTATGAGGAGAATAATACTTTTATACTGCAAAAGTCTACTAAGTCTCTCTCCCAAAATTCCCCTTCCAAAAGAAAATTTCTCAAAATTAACTGTAATCAACAAATAAAACTAATCCAACCAATACTATTTCTAAAAATTAGAAAATCTCTACTGAGTCACAACGAATTAAGCTCAATATCGTGCACACAGACTAAGAAATGCATGCGAAATTGCTTGCCATCATAACCGATCAAGTGACGAAATAAATGGCCTTACACCGAGTCATACGTGCTGCATTGTACCGCATCCCAAAACGCCGCACCCATTTAAGCTCGCTCGTAAACACAATTAACAAAGAATCTCCGACAGGGAAAATAGCAGGCACCATCACAAACGCCATCACGTAGTAAAGCTCTCGCGCAACGCACTTAATTGTCGACGAATGCAGGCGGCGCGCAACGGGAAGAGCATCGCGGCCTCGCGACAATGGGAGGTTCAGTGAACCCCCCGCGGGCGAGTGAGCCACTCCTCCCGCTTTCATCTCTCTCCTCTCTCCCTCTCTTTCTGTCTTTCTCTGTGGCATAAACGAACGGACACTTGAGCGTAATGAGGGCGAATGGGGGGGAGGCCCCTTAAATCAGGCGACGCACAATGGCCATTCATCGCGTGATGCGACGATTAAAAATAAAGCCGCACGCGACAGGACGGGACGGATGAAAAGGACAGATCTAATTTTAGCGCAACGAGACGCGCAACTTAAAACCATTGTTGGCCGACGCGTGACAAGGAGGCGTAGGCATGAATGATGATGATGATGCTGATGATGATGGTGGTACTGGTGGTAATGGTGATGGCGATGAGTTGTTTACGTATATTCGCTGTTAACCGTAGGTGTTGGAGCGCTCCTGGGAGGTTGTCGACAATGTGAACGTCTCGTTGCGCCTGTGGGATACGTTTGGCGATCACGAGAAGGATCGGAGATTCGCCTACGGCAGGTAATACTTGGGATAATATTTTTCTCAAAGATTATCAGCTAGATACTAATTTTTTCTTTTTGTGTTAATGAATTGATCAACTAAGTTAACGTTAAACTAGATAACAAGCTTGACATGGATGTTCTAATTACTGTAATAATCATCCCAAGCCAAATATTTAGGTAAATAGTCAGTTGACTGTGAATATCCACAAGTATACAAAAATATAAATTGGGTATCTAGCTGGTCTAGTAACAAAATAGTAATTTTCGAATCTAGAACGGAAAGTCCTAGCCTATGATAGGAAAGTGGTAAATATTTCTATAAAAAATCTAATGATTAACTAACGCTTATTTGTTAATATTTTCAGATCAGACGTTGTACTACTATGTTTTTCCATAACGAACCCCGTGTCGCTAAGAAACTGCAAGGCGATGTGGTATCCGGAGATCCGTCGCTTTTGCCCTCAAACTCCGGTGCTGTTGGTAGGTTGCAAGAACGATCTGCGGTATATGTACCGCGACGAAACCTACCTCAGCTACTTTCGCGATCGCAGCCCTTTTCTAAGGTAATATTTCAGTTGGAACCGCATTAACAGACATAACTAAATGAAAACTCTTCATATACTGCTGAAATGTCACCATTCACTAATCATTCTTATTGATGGGCAGAATGGCCTATATTTAAAAGCATTCATTCATACAAAACTAGCTAGTCAAGTTTACCTACATCGTGCATATTGATTGATGATGCGATTCTAATCTGTTTAATTGTTACTCTAGGGCAACGCGAAAGAGCGACCTGGTAATGCCAGACCAGGCTCGTGCTGTCGCAAGAGATCTCGGCGTCTATTATTACGAGACCAGCGTCTTCACCTACTACGGTGTGAACGAGGTCTTTGAAAATTCTATAAGGGCAGCCCTGATCGCTCGCAGACAGCAAAGATTCTGGATGACGAATCTGAAAAGGGTTAAAAGACCCTTGCTTCAGGTAAGCCAGACAATTTTATGATATTCTTCAAGATTAGTATTTCATATCCTGATAAGCATCAGTATGCAAAGAAGTAATCTTCTAGAGTGGTACGGGATAAAAGTGCAAGTACTTGGATAACGTAGTGGAACTATTTAATGCATAATTCATGATAAAAATACAAATGATACCATATTTAAAGAACTTACGTTCCCATACGTTTACCCATAGCCCATAGTTCAAAATCTAAATATTCTGCTGCATATCCAATTCGAAGTAAATCCAAAAGCCTAAATAAACACACCATTTATATATTTATCAATAAATAACTTAAATATTTTGATCTAAGTTTTAAGAAGCATTATTAACAATCATAAATGCTTTTAGGCACCGTTCTGTCCACCGAAGCCGATTCCTCCAGATGTATCACTGGCAACGAGCACCTACGAGGAGAACATCAGATCGCTATGGACGCGGCTCGACCATGCCGACGTCACCCTTATTGCAGGCAGTATTTCATTTTCAGCTCACCGTTGTTTCCTGGCTGCCGCCTCGCCAGCCTTCCACCGACTCTTTACCATGGAACTCATCCAGGAGTACACACCCAGGAGTTCAAGCGAATCCAGCATGGTAAAAATCCTTCAATCTCATTGCAATTGATTGATCCTTTTTAATCATATTGTGTGCTCTGTAAAGAAATGCATGAAAAGATAATTTTATATAAAAACTGTTTTGCAAACTAATACTTAGTTTTGATAACGTGATAACTTATGTTCTAAAAGAATTACAGCTTTAAATTTCACATTCAACTTTTTTTATATGGTATATTTACTACTGATTTATAAATGGAATTGAAAACAATTTTTTTACAAAAATTATATTGAGGTATTATACACAATGTACAGCAAAGGAAAAAACTACAGGACCACGTATTCAATATGGTTACAGGTTAGTTCATTCGGTGAGGCGACAGTTGGCGATTTCAACGATGATACGGAATGCCTGATTCGTATAGATCAGAGTAAAACCAATAAGTAAGAGAATATTTCTTGATAAAAAATTAGCGTTGCCTATCGATTACCGTGTTATTTACTGTACACGTTTTTATATCTAGAGTTTGGGATCAGATCAAGAGACGCTCGAGTTTTCAAGTATTGCCCACTCTAGAAGCCCAAAGGAAACCTATTGGAGCCACCAGAGAACTCAATCATCCTGCCTTCCAATGTATTCGCGTTACTGTGGTAAATATGTTTTCAGCTTCATTATGCTGTTGATATACAACTGGAACAACATACATATAACGCACAATATATTAACAGATTGAAAATAGCAATGGCGTTCATCAGCAAACAACAGTCGTTACATTATCAAAACTCATTACAAGCCAGGCAATGCAGCAATGCCTACAGTTCATTTACACAGGCACCTTGGATAAGCGCTATCACGATCTTAAAGTAAGTAAAATATAAACATTTATAGTAGTCCTTCTTTAATATAAAGGTACTCTAGTGGAAATGAACCAGTTTTTAGCAGCAATTTTCACTAAGAACCAGCTAAATCTTGTACATTTTCTAACAGGGTAACTTCAATTTTAATAAGTGGTAATATATTATATAATTGTTTACTTTTTGCTTAGAGTCTATAATTTTAGCTTATTTCTATGAATTTCAAAATGCATTTAGAAACATTCAAAACACCGCTTATTAAGTATGAATTTAAATAAAAGATCTTAACGAAACGAATACAAATTTATAAAAACATAGTGATATATTTCTTGATGTATCCTTGAATAAATTTTAACCTTCGATAGCACAAAAATCGAGTTTAAACCAGACTTTAATTTCGTAAATCAATTGCTTTTAAAATCAAATTTATTGTTTCAAAAATATTATCTTTATTAATAATTTTCAACTCAATTTGTCACTTAATCCAGGACAAAAGTCTTTTTATTCCTTGACAGAATATTCAAACAAAAGTCGGTCTAGAATAAGCGTGAGTAACGAAACTCATCCGAAAGTCAACTAACATAAATGTGGTTCTTTCAGACAGCTCCTATCGGGCTTCTACTGGTTAGTACTACATGTATGTGTTAGACGATACGGTGGTATGTAATGTACATGCAACACACGTAAGGGATCGTAGATAATTATATCACCGCATAATATTGTAATGGCGATCATTTATTTATATGAGGTATTTGGCATCAGATGGATTACTGATCATATCCAAAATCGGAAGAGAATGTTGGAATACGTAAAATTCACTCGAGTTGAATTTTCTTATAATACTATTTGACAATTTTGATAAAGATTTAAAACTTTTTAATAGATTTAATTGTCATTGAAATAAACTTCAAAACTGTCGAATATTATTTGAAATTGGACAATTTTTCAGGATTTTATGAGATTCTATCACTTTTCTTCAATATTATTGATTTTGGATAGAGTGGTAAATTCATCAGACATGAAATATTTTCTATAAAACATCATAATATAAAAAATCAAAATAATGTCATAGCTTTGTCGTCTTTTAGTGAATCTATTATTCAAGCTCATCACTATAAACCTTTTTATCTATGTAGAGAAAATCAATATCTGGCCCAAAGAAATGTATTTCTAATTTTAATGAGATGATCAGCATTCGATGTGTGCTTTCTATGGCCCAGAATCAACATTCACGACATTCATGCATCGATCATGCACATACATGTATCTTAACTCAATGCCCGTTCATTAACTTCATTTATATCTAGATATAATTAAAGCATGCTATATTCATTGATAAGAGAATAATTATTGATACAAGAATCTCATTCTTCTCTTAATGTACTTAGAAATTCAAAAGCATCTTAAAGTTTAGAAAAACATGTATTCATTCAATATTATAATGTCGATGAATTAGAATAAATTGGGGTAAGCCTTTTCGATTTAAGATGATAATATCATTTGATTTATCCATATGTATACATGTGTGTTAAATATACAATAGCTAGGAGATATTAGATTTATTAGAAAATGGGAATTCGACAGAAAGAAAAAGCTAATCCTTATTAGCTTATACGTAATATTAGGATTTTTCCTTATGAGATTCGACGGTTTTGTGATTTTTTCAACAGGAGATTAGACAGGCAGCTGAATTTCTGGAGCTGCCGCAGCTCCTTATGGTTTTGAACAATATGCAGTCGCGAGAAAATTACATGAACAGCGACATGAACAATCAATTCAAGCAGATTATCAGACAAAGACTTGAAACACTCTGTCTTGAACAAGGTATGTTGTTAGAGAAATAATTAAAACTTCGACAATTCGTTAACCAAAGATTATTATTAAATTTAAAAAAAAATTCTTTCTAGGTTTATTTGCTGACGTCGTTTTTGATTTGGATGACGGTAGCCTGCCAGCTCATAGAGCTATATTGACCGCGCGATGTGACATGATGAAAGCTATGTTTTCGGGAGACTTCCGTGAGAGCAGCGCCAAAATTGTAAGTCACCACTGCCAATAGGAACCATCTAATTGCGTTCCCGTGATTATTCCAAAAGATAAAAATCTTTATGTACCTTTTACAGATAGTATTCCCTGGTGTACGTGAGTATACATTCCATAAACTCTTGTGTTATCTCTACACCGACGAAGTACCGCCAATATCGTCAGCAAGGTGTCTTAATCTTCTCGAGCTGGCAAACAGATTATGTCTGCAACGTTTGGTAAATCTGGTTGAAAGCCGCGTCATCGAAGATTTGGAGAGGCTTTCGCAAAATGACGGCAACGAGGCTGTCGAAAATTGCCTTCGACTATTAGAACCTTGCAAGGTATGACATTGTTAACGTAGTAGTTGGCAAGTATTCTCCTAAAGTTAAGAATTCAAAAATACTCTTTATATATTAAAATAGCTGCACAACGCGGACCAGTTGGCTGACTGGTGTATGAACCATTTATGCGTCAATTATAATAAGCTCTGCAAAATGTCGCCTCGTAGCCTACGGCTTCTGCATCCCGAGAACCAGGAGTATCTCTGTGAACATCGCTGGCCTCCTGTATGGTAAGTTAACGTAAAATTTTTTGTACTTATTAACTTTGATTTATACAGTTGAACATTTCAAATCTCACTATTAAGCCAAAGTATCCAATACCGAGATAGATTTGACCATACTTTTTTCTAACCTTTTCTATTACCAAAACTAAGCATAATACATGAAAACTAATCAACTATGCAGAGAGCTCGTTCCTCAAAGTTTATTTGCCTTCTTTATATGCCTTCTTTCCTTGCTTGTATATTAAAATATTCGCTAAAATAAAATAACTATAGAGCTATACAAAAAACAAACCTCACTCTGGACTTTTTCACTATGTAGGTACCTCAAGGACTACGACTACTACCAGAAGTGTTTGGCTGAGCAGGACCGCGAGAGCAAGCCGACCCTGAAGCGCAACCGCAACCAGTCCAAGGGCGGCAACGGAACCGGTGGTATCAGCTCCAGCGACTCTTCGTCGGGTGGTTGTCTCTGCTTTACGAGCTCGTCGAACAAGTCGCGTCGCTCGGTCTCGGGCGCCTTGACGACCTCAACGACGATGACGACGACGAGCGAGGCGACGCCTGAGCGGCCGCTCTTCGCCTCCGCGGTTATAGCTGACGTCGAGGCCGAGGCCGTATGACAGGGGCCGAGCGGCATAAGCCGCTCCATTCGCTTCATCCTCGTCCTGCCCGTGCTCCTCGTCTTTATCTGCACGATTTTTACCATTTTGATACTGCTACAGATTTATACTTAAGCGAGCCACCCTCGAAAGAGAGAGAGAGAGAGAGAGAGAAAGAGAGAGAGAGAGATGTTGGGTGGAAGTGCGTATATAATCGTGGTTGGGTGTTTCTCTTCGAGGTTTTTCAAGGCGCGCTTTTTTTACGTATTCATGTATTTTTTTTGGTTGACGTGTATCCTTTTTTTTAAGAACTTTCTCTCCCCGTTCTTTCATTACTTTTATATCGTTACGACATAGCAATGTGTTCTGAGACAAAGATTATTCTTTTTTACCGACAAAGGAAGTGTATTGAATAAGTATCGATGGTTTGTTTCTAATAACTGGTGGCGGAGAAATATTATAAATATTACATGTGTTCTGAAAGAACACCACACAAAAATACCTAGGAACCTGCATTACCGGCAGAAGGATTTCGCACCATAATTATGAGGTTACGGTACAATTTTTTTATTATAAACACAAACAAAATGATAAACAATTACTTACTACGTTCGTTTTAGGTCAATAACCAGGTCATAATAAAAAATATTAATATATTGACACAATTTATATATGAATATCATTAATTTCTTAGGGTCTTTCTTTTTTATCATTTACACTTTATTCAATCCACATTTCTTCGACGGTGATTAAGGAAATAAAAAGTCTCAAAGAAAAGTGTCGCATTAGTTATAATACATTAAGAAGTCAAGCATAATATTTAGTTATTCGTACTTTGATTTTGCCAATTACAATTCACATATTATTTTTATGCATATACGGCGACTTTCAAAAGCCACATGAACCGCGCAATAAATCTATTTCAATGCATTTTTACGGCGAAAGGCAAAAATCCGACGTGACTCTACTGGCGGTATTTGATGATGGCGATATTAATCGTGATATTGATGGCGATACTGTGATGAATACGATGTTGATATGTAACGTTTGACGGTTGGGAATGTTGGTTGCAAAGTTTATGGTAAAAATAACGTTGATCTTGATATAGTGAGAGTGTTGGTGATGACGGTGATCATAATTGTGTAAACTAACGGATTTTAATTATTTTTTTATGAACGAAGCGGAAACGATAAGGATGCAAGGATGCGTCATTGTCAAGTTTTTAAAAAGGGAATACATTCTCGGTCCCATTTTTAATCGCAATAAAATGAAATGTTGATACAAAATAATGTAAACAATAATAATTTTGAGCGAGCGTCGAAGATGAGTATTTTTGTACGGCTTTTGGGGACGTTATTATACAAGCCAACTGGAAATATCAGAAAACGCAAAAAAATAAGCAAACCAAACGAGGTGCGATCCACGCGTGCGCGCACCGGCCAGCGAGAAAAGCGATAAGATTTCCAAACTAGCGCGTAAGGACTGAAAAGAAAGAAGTATTCTATATTTTGGGGGAATTGATTGTCGATTATAACTTTTATATATATTTGTGATGAATTCTGTCTGTCTCTATGCTTAAAAAAAACAGGCGTCCGATGCGTCTCGGTCGCCCGGCAAAAGCCGAAAATTAAAAGAAATATACTTTGAAAAAAAATATGCAAGAATCGTGTTGCAGAAAAGCAAATGCATTTCTATAGTTGAGAGGGAGTCGAGGAGGTACGTAAGGTTAACAAAAAAAAAACTATGCGCTCTTCAATCAACTTTGTATAAGAAAAAACGAACAAATTAACAAAAAAATTATAAATTATCCGACGAAAGGCTAAATGTTCTCTTTTAGCGTATGGAAAGTTCTTAGGGATCTAACCGTGAGACAAGTAAAAATATCGCACGTAGATTTTCCTCGTTCGTGTCCTTTATTATCGACTGGAGTATAAAAGAGAAAGCATATCAGAAGATTAAATGAAAAATCCTTAAAAAAAAAAAAATTATAATAATAATCAATTCGACAAACGCAAACAAGTACATGGCACAACATACATATATACACACACAAACACATAAAACAGACGCGTAATATAAGAAGACATGAAAAAGAAAGAAAAAAAGAAAAAAAAAGACAAGACATATACGTGCGCGCACTTATACACACGTAAATTAGCGGTATTCCTCTGACTGCAACGAAGGAAGAAAAGAATAAAGAAGAAAACCAAAAAAAGTATAGAGATGTTAGCGGTTTTATGAAAGGAAAAAAAAGAAATAAACAACAGAGCAAAACTAATATTGATTTCTTCTCATTCAGTCACCGGGTCGAATTACGACCCGAGGAGTATGAATAACATTATATTATATATTTTTTATGTCTGAAGAAAACAAGGCAAAGTTCCGCATATTCAGTTAGGTTTACGATGACGTAATGTGCAATATAAGGAGTATAAGTATTATAAAAAATTTTGTACGTAACTCTTAATAAAACATTCGTCCTTAAAATATCAATTGGCCTCCACTAATTATTTATTTGCAGGTCAACTTTTTAGTTATATTTTCTTCTATTTTAGTTACAATTATTTTAATAGTTTATTTAAGATAACGATTGACTTTAACGATTCTGAGTAAAAACTCTACAAATATGTTTAATATTACGATTGAAATGAATAATTTTGTTTAATGAGTTATTAAAAATTATTTTCATTATATAATTGCGATGAAAAGTTTTGTCATGCTAACTCGCATGTCAAAATCATATAATAATGAAGACTAGTTTAAAACTTTTAATAATTTATAATCCGCAACTTTTAGTATCGCTCCTGAGTTCTGCTGTAGTGGTATTGACGCACGAATTTG
This sequence comes from Torymus flavipes, assembly GCA_030522905.1. Classification (NCBI taxonomy): domain Eukaryota; kingdom Metazoa; phylum Arthropoda; class Insecta; order Hymenoptera; family Torymidae; genus Torymus; species Torymus flavipes. The sequence continues at coordinate 16,062 of JAPYZO010003271.1, forward strand.
AATAAATTTGATAAGTACAACTACGGCAACGATGCGAAACCTTTTAATTAATTTTTAATGTAATATACATATTTGTGATCTAAAAATACACTCAAATTAATTTTCTCTGTTATTGGATTTTTCGCGATAAATTGGAAACTATTAATAAAATTTTTAATTTAAAAAAATTGCCGAGCTGTATACGATTATATAAAAGAGGCAACTAATTAGTATTCCTGGAAGTTGACTGGGGGGATAAATTAGCGCGCTTCCGAGGAGGAGTTCCTGACTAGCGTTCAAATAATATTCGTTATTTCTCAGCCACGATTGTTTTATTTTTGTTATACATAATAACGGCAGGTTTAATTAAAAGTATTTGTAATAATTAATTTTAAATTATTCCAATTTTCAGCTTATTTAATTATAACTATATTCATTAACGAAATTATCGTTCCATAGGATTGGAAGATGTATATTCCAACAATAAACCCGATTATTTAAAAACATAATACTCGTAGGCCCACAAAGGAAATATTTATTTCATATATATATCCATCGTATTATAATCCCATACCAACCCGCTATTCACCATTCATCACAATAGTCAATAACGGAGCGATTATAGGAGAACAAATATTCCGCTTGTTGTAAATCGTAATTCAATCGCACACTCCACTCTCCCCCACGCATTAATCACCCCTCCTCCCGCTCTGCTCATCCAACAATCGCCCACGCGCGCTTACAATTTCAAAAAAACCGACCACCACCGGACACGAGACGTCACGATGACGCGTCGCTGCGACGTCACTTACGTCATACGCGTCACAAAGCCGTCAGCTTACCCAACAGCCGTTACAATCCCCGTTTTACCCGTTTCTCCTCTCGCGACCACCTACTTCTATATCTATCTCTCTCCCTCTTGCACGCATACCATACCTAGCCGCGTATCACTCACAGTCTGCTGGTCGCTCTGCGTGTGCTGCATCGGACTCGCTCGCTCGCTCGCCAGTCGCCGGACGTGAGCCGCACGCGATCTCGCGCTCGCTGTCTGTGTGTGATCATTCATATCTATCTTCTATCTCGTCGTCGTGTCGTGTGCGTCCGTCATCCGCGAGACGTATCTCTCGCACTCGTGCGCCCGTGTTATATAGGGAGCAGAGAGTTGCACAGCAGTGCGCGTGCATAACGCAAGTTATATACGCACCTTTTGCTCGTGACGACCAGGAAGAAGACACCTACTTACAGGAGGAGCACAGAGGGAGTATATACAGATAACGGGCGCGCGCAAGGATGCGCTGTGATGTGCAGATGTACTACATGTGCCGATGATAGCGAAGCAGCAGGCTGCAGGAGGAGGAGGCCCGGGCGCAGTAGTTGCTCGTCGATGTTAGTTGGTGAGTGTGCATTCCATGCGAGGACCGCATAGGAAAGACGACTAGACGAAAGGAGCGAGAGGGGAAGGGAGGGAGAGAGAGGAGGCGGATAGACACCGACGACACGTAGGACGTCGTCGTCGTCCAGTCCACCACACTCACACATTCACTCACAGATTCAGTCGCCATTGATACAAGCGTGAATGTGTATATGCTTCGTTCCGTAGACATATATATATACACGTATATTGGCGCGTGTGCATCATCATCGGTACGGTTATATAGCAGCAGTATACCCCCTTTTCTCTTACCCGCCCGTATGCGTTTGAGTGTGTATCTATATATTATACTCGCCCGAGAGAAGACGACGGGCGTCGCGACGACGCGTCTCTGCCCGTGTACCTGTGTGCGTATAATACATGCGTATGTGTCTGTGCACCGCACGCGCTTTTCCTCTTTCGCCGATATATATGCATGTTATATACATGCTGCAGCAGCAGCAGGGTGTGCGTAAAAGCGTGGTATGCTGCTCGCGCGAGCGTGTGCACATACAGCCGCGCCCTAGCTAACGTGTCTCGTCTTTCGCCGGAGGAAAGAGAAAAAGGAGTGAGTGAGAAGGATAGATATGTAGAAAGAGAAGGAGAGAGAGAGAGATGTGTGTGTGTAAACTACTTAACCTTCTCTCCTCTCGCCGGCGTAGTTCGTCATCTCATCCTCTCTCGCGCCTCCTTCCGTCTCTTTCTATACTTCTCTCTCTCGCTCCTCTTTCTCGCCGCGCGGCCGTTGAATGACTCGTTATCTGGCCTCTTATATACCACGGCCTGTAAACAAAGCCCCCGTGTGCACTTTCTTTCCCATGGATAGGTAAGTGGTAGGGCGCGAAAAGGCGGCCTTACGTGGGAGGAGGAAGTGTCATCGCGCCAACTAGCTGTGCTATTGCTCCATTTGCTTCTGAACCCGAGTGAGGTAAAGCTAAGGTATCTACCAGCAGTGGCAGATCTTTTTTTGCTGATTGTTTTGGATGGTGAGCACTGAGCAGGCATACGTATACATAGAAACAGTGAGCTAGCGGGGAGAGAGCTTTTGTAAACAGGATGAGGCGACTGTTTAGGAATCCACACCCACTTGTACGATCAATTGTGTGTTAAGACAGTGCCGTGTGTATGTATCTGCTGCTGGCCATTTGCATTCCGCATTGTCTAGCCTCTTTGGCGGAATTGGTTACGTTATCCAGAGCCCTGGTGTGGTTTGTGTGTATGTATCTTTTTTCCTCTCCAGTGTATACCAGACATTACCAGGCTTTAGTGCCATAGTATAACAAATACATTGTTGTTCAGTTAAAGAGAAGTGGATTGTGTGGCTTTGGCTGGAATTTATGAAGCAAGAGGATTGATTGAAACACCTGTTGCATTATTATCAACAGTTATTTTGGCAGTTAAATAAGTTTGTGGCAAAAAAATGACAGATTTATACTTAAAGTAGAAATAGGTTGGAATGTGGAGTGAGTAATAGAAAAAGTTGATGTTTGCATTCAGTGTTTGAAAAAGAAATTAGATTATTCTTTTTTATAAACTGATAGCTTCTTCAATAAGGCAAGATTAAATCCAATCTTATCAATAGATCAGATAAGTGATCAATAGTTCTTCAAATAGATGGCTTAATTGCAATGAATATCTTGCAGAGAATTATCTTTCATTATTATTATATTTAAAATTGTGCTTAGTCTTTACTTATTTGACATTAAACTTACTCGTTAAATAAGTTAAGTGTTTTATAATAATTTGTTATTTAATTTGTGGTTTTAATTAATTTTAACTAGTGAAATATGGTTTTAAAGATAAAAAATAAATTTCCTTAATTGCTTGGGTTTATATAACTTAAATGTCACAGTAGAAATGTAAACAACCGATAAGGAACATAATTTTTTTTTATCCTCCATGTTTTTTAATTATAATTATGTAATAAAATTTATACAATTTTATGGTTACATAATACTAATTTTATCAATCGATTGCTTCTGTGAAATTAACTTTTACGTCATAATTTATAGTATTAAAACTCAAATATTTTACGTGATATTCAGGTTAATGTGATCAGTAGTTTTATTATGCATTTATAGTGGAACAACTAAAATCTGCCTGCAAAAGTGTGTAATATTAAATAAAAGATACAAATATAGGCAGGTCTAAAAATTATTAATTATACAATCAAGCTGTGATTCTTATATTATGTCATGATTTCATAAATGCTGTCACTCATTTGTATTTAAATGAAGTCTTCAATCAACATTTATACCCCTCACCTTTGGTGTTATGAAATCCAAAAGAGTTCACTGTATGGGTGTTAATGTGTTTGATGCAGCGGAATGATCTTGAGAGAGAGAAAAGAGCCTATATAATACTTATTAATAGATAAATCAATAACAAGATAAGCTAATAACGAGGTACTTTTCATGTGTTCATCTAGGTGCCAGCTGCGTAGGAAGTCTGCCAGTAGGATGGGCAAGCTCTTGTCAAAGATCTTTGGCAACAAGGAGATGCGCATTCTCATGCTGGGCTTGGATGCAGCCGGCAAAACCAGTATCCTTTTTATCAATGCTATAGTATGAAGAAAGTACATCAAGAAACATTTATAAAGAATAATGCAATTGTTTATTTTTAATCTAATATATTTGGCACATCAAGTAGCAAATGATCATCTTTAATATCATATTTTATTGAAGTGATCTTTAATATTGTTATAACCTTACTAAAAATGTAAATTTTTTCAAATAGGAAAATTTGTTTTCTGTAATGGTTATATATCTGTGATATAAACCGTTCTATTAATTTCAAACTTAATTTGAATTAAAATTATAAATTATAAAAACTAAAGAAATTTTATTTGGCAAGAATACTTATATGCATTCTGTATGAAAAAATCAAATTCATATATTTATTAAATTTATGAAATTACATGGAAATTTGTGTAGATTCATCAGTAATTTCTGTTTTTTAAATGACCTGCTAACTGGCGAGATACTATGGTCTTATCTGCACTCCCACGCATTTACATTGACAACATTGATAAGTATGTTTCAAGCCTAAGTTCCTTGATTAAAATATAGGAGAGAAAATATTCTTAAATATCCTAAGATCGTATAGGTACATGAATCAAATATGTAAATTTGCATGATCAAGAACCATGGTAACTCTAAAGAATATATAATATCTAGGTTTAGTGTGTTCATAAACTTCATAAAGGAAGCACTCATTTCAGCTTTTTTAAAGAACAATTAGTAGTATTATTCCTTAATAAAATTTAATAGCAATACTGTATAAACTTAAATTAGGACAGTCTGTGACTACCATACCAACTGTAGGTTTTAATGTAGAAACAGTCACATATAAAAATGTTAAATTCAATGTGTGGGTAAGTGGAATTTTTTCATTTTTTTCTTGTTTATCAAAAACTTTCCATATTCCATTGATAATATTTTAACTTGCATAACAAAGTTATGATTTTTAATTTCGATTTAAAACCTTCACATGAAAGTTAAAACAAAATGAATATGAATTGTAAAAAATTATAAATTAAAAATTGTTTTTATTATTCAGGATGTGGGCGGACAAGATAAAATACGTCCACTATGGCGTCATTATTACACAGGCACACAAGGACTAATTTTTGTAGTCGATTGCGCTGATAGGGACAGAATTGATGAAGCACGTCAAGAGCTACATCGAATTATAAATGATAGAGAAATGCGAGATGCCATTATCCTTATTTTTGCCAATAAACAGGATCTTCCAGATGGTAAGAAACATTTTATAATAACTTTACTTAAAAAATTTTGTAATAATTATTATATACTTTGATTCTATATATTCACTGATTGCAAACGATTTTATAAAAGATTTATCTTCATTAGAATTAAATCAATAGGTCTCTGTACATTAAAAACATTATTAAGTATAGCATTATATATTATTCATTAAAGTTATAGCACAATAGCATCAATTAGTTACACTAATGTAAGAAGTTTCTTTTACTTCAGTAATGCATTTAAACTTATATACCTAGTTTATAGCAAGTTTGTCATGGAAAAGTTATGTTAGATCCTTGAATAAATAGAGAAGAATGTTACTTCAACACTGAAGCATTTACTGAAATATGAAATTTTTACTGTTTCGGAAAAATAGTTTTATAAATTTTATTTTAAATTCTTATTTTTTCTGTGATCGTTTCAAATATTTAGTTTAATTTTTCAAGCTTATTGGTGAAAACCATAATATATTTTAATCATAATTATATTTTTTTTCAGCAATGAAGCCGCACGAGATCCAGGAGAAGCTTGGTCTGACACGGATACGAGATCGGAACTGGTACGTCCAGCCGTCCTGTGCCACAACAGGCGATGGACTCTACGAGGGCCTTACGTGGCTGACCAGCAATCACAAGTTATGAGCGAGCGGGTTGTCATCTATCTTTCTCGAAACATTTCCATCGCCGTGCCTCCGCGGGCGCGTGTATTATAAATATAAACTGCCTCAGAATAAAGAGAGATAAACGCGACTCTTCAAAGCTCTCTCTCTTTCTCTCCTCCCCCTTCTTTGGGATAAGGGAGAAGGAGAAAAATCGCGTGGAAAAAGTGCGGAGGATTAACGAGATATATATGCAGCGACAGCCAACGAGAGTGTGCGCGAAACAATGTGGTCTCTTTTCTTTTCATAGTTCATGCAAAAGTAGCCGTTATTCGTGACTATCAAACACGTTCATTTTTGATCGGTTAATTATTGAGAGGATATAATTTATTCGAAGAATGAGCGGTGTAAAAACAAAATGAATGCGGCGAAGTAACGAACGGAAGCTTGTAAAATTCGTTATCAGACTTGATATATATTATATCCCTTTCCAGCTCTCCCTGTAAACTCCAAGAACGTCTTGGATGTACGTAACGAACCTTGTAATAAAAATGAAAAAATAAGGTAGCGCCAACAGTTTAAATGTCCGGTTTGATTCTGCTTTTAGCTTTTGTACATGCATTTTCTTTTTTGTACCTCGAGTTGATGATGATAAAGAGCGAAACAATTAATTGATATCGAGTGCATGATTGTAAGATATAAATTTTACATAGAAACCTGATGACCACATTTTATCGAACACTTCCACGTACTTGTTAAAGAAGGCGAAAAAATAAGCAAAGCTAACGCAGGAAACTAGAGATTATTTTTATGTGTCATTCGTCGAAACAAAGAAGACGCTCGTATGGAGAATCGAGCATTCGTTGAAACCGAGGTGTAAAAAATCGTTTGTTTCGTAGTTCTTAAGGATATCACCACTTATATGGTTCGGACGGTCTTCAAGTTTTTTTACAATTAAGCAAAATGCTGAAATTTCAAAGTTTCATTTATCAATAATGAAATTAAGTAAGATTCAAAATTTAAAAAATAAACAACATAAATAAGTGATATCATAGATGCTAATTCAGAATTTTAGATTCTTCTCTTGTAAAATTGGTGTGAATTTCACAATTTTTAATGTTCTGAAATTTGATATCTACATTTAACTGATAATTAATCATTAATTAATTTAATAACATATAAGTCATGAATAATCGGATACGTGCAGGTCATCTCATAGACCAGAATAACCAACCAAAGGAGAAAAGAGTCGTAAACGTCTAATAAACTGCAATATTTTCTTTAATACGGTCCTACAATTAATATTAATAGTATAAACAGTTGTTTATAGTAAATATTAATATTTGAAGTAGCACATATTATTGATAAATGGACAATGAAACAGAATTTCAGCCTTTGGTCAATTTTTTAAAACCATAACTTGAAGAACGTTTCGTAGAGTAATAAGAGCGATTATAAAGAGAAAAAGTAATATACAAGCAAAATAATGGGTTAAAGTAATAATTACGAGTAACCATCGCAAAGGGGCTTATTTATTTTTCATTAATAACAACGTTACTAGCTCATGGTACCAATCGCAATTTTTGCGCGTCGGGCGGACTGACGAGTAGTCGTAGCTAATATTTTAGTTTAGTTTCATCTTCATGTGGAATACTCGTCGAGTCTTCTCCGATAGTCGAGAATAATAACAAAAGAAAATGAAAAAAAAGAGATGAATTTGTAAATGAAAAGAAGACTTTTCTCTCTGACGAGGTGTTGTGCCGAGTGTTAGTTTTAATAAGAGAAAAAACAAATAAGGAATATGCAAAATGGAACTAATCCACGTCGATTTAAGCACCGAAAGTGGAGGAACACTAACGTAGCAAGCTCTAGGTTTTCTGCGACTGTCAATAACTTTTTTTTATCTCGTATATTTACTCTGTTACGTACAGCAAAAAGTGTTCAACACTTACCATTAAAAAGTCAAGGGGGTAGATATAGTTTAAAGTGAAGGTTCTATGCAATTTTTTTTCGAGGGAAAATGTTATTAAACTTAAGAGTACGAATGTTACTAGGGAAATTGTCATTTTAAATATTTTATAAAGACTTTTAAACACAAAAAAAAGTCTTGCAATCGAATATTAGTTTCTTAGAAGAAATATTGTTAGATTTAATTTAACAGTATCGGTGAATTTATTATCATATTATTTAAACGATGATTTATGTCATTTATACATACCCCGTGCAAGTTTATTCCGCGAATCTTAATGATTCTTAATTTACTTGTAAAATATTCATAAATATATTATTTAATATAAAATCAAAGAAAATTTAAAAAAAATACAAAATAAATTCTGAAAAAAATATCTGCTAATGTTTCTTCAAAAACACTGTATGTACCCCTTTAAAAACTCACAATTTTCCGGGAAATTGATAATAACATTCCAGATTACGCCAATTCAACTACCGTCAACGCGTTTTGCGCGACTGGAATTTGGTTAAATCGTAGAAAAGGAGTGCGAGAGATGTTTAATTCGGACTGAACAATTATAATATATGAATTTATTTCCGTAACGTTAATTAACTAGTAAGTGACGGTCGGTGATTTATTGAAGGTTCTCTGGGTTGATTGGTTCTTTTTTTACTTCTGCATCGTATGTATTATATGAATATTGTAACAGTACGTGAATTATATATAGCGATCGTCGTACTATGTATCAAAGCTTTCTTTTTTTAACGAGAAAAAAAAAATTCGAAGAACTGTCAAAGGCACAAAAACGGCGAAAATTGTTAAACAAATAATTTTGTTTCATTTTTTTTTATAAAAGAGGGAAGATGAAAAGAAAATGAAATGATTGTGTATCATTGAAATTGCTATATTATTTCCCTGTATTTATGAAAATATCACAGAAAAAATACGCAAGAATTTATTCTGTACTTAACTTTTATACATAAAAAAGGCATTCGAATAATCTTTATATGTAAAATCATGTAATATATAATAAATATTAAAACGTATAAAATTTTTTGTGTATAAAAGTCACGAACGTTTCTTGTGTGGCTAGACGATATAAGTATTGTCATATACCTATTTTTTGTATAATATTTTCAAAATTACAGTGACTGAATAAGGAAAACTGTTTGACTCAACGATTTTGTACTTGAATTTTGTCGAAAACTTTGTATTTATAGAATCCTTCTCTAATTCAGCTTTACGTGGGCATTGTAGCAGATAAAGAAATTTTTTAATTTGAACGTGAACGAAAAAAGATTATACATTGAACACTAGTATGTAATTGAAAATATATAGCAAAATATACTTTTTTATAAATGTTTTATTGCGGCTAGTAATGTGAAGAGCATTATGTGATTTTATAAGTCTAAATTATTGTAATGTGAGTCAATTACTTTTACGTAATAACTAGTTACTATAAATTCCGTAGCTCTTGATAAGCAATCTTTCAAACAAACAAAAAATTGTGTTCTCAATGTGTCGAGATACAATTCAATGGCAAAATCGTTAAAGATCTGCTCTCCGAGATTTGTACAGTTTCATTTTGTAAAAAATTTTCTTTTCTCTGATTTAAAAAAATCATTTCGCTTATCCATGATATTACTAATACTCATATATTCTTACTTCTCTATAATAAAAATCTTACTTCGCCAAAAGCATAAGCAACGTCTCATATCTATGACTCTTAGAGCGATACGAATTAGACTGAACTTTTACCCTAACGAGTGAATCATCACTAGAATTGGAATGATAACAAGAGCCTCTCGCGACGGAAAAGAATTCGATATCCAGTATCCTCGTAGCCATTCGCAGCGCGCGCTTGATGTTTTTTTACAAATTGAAACTCGAGTGTGAGGAATTTTCGAGAGCGAACACTTTTTCTTATTCGCCTCCCGCAGAGAATAGAGAGTGCGAATCGATATCGATCGGCGCGGGACACGAAGCTATATACTAGCTCGAGAGGTGAGGCAGAGGCGCGCGCGCGGATTTAGAACGGGATTTCCATTTTCGTTTTGCGATAGAGCCCGCGCGTATGTGTGTGTATATGTGTGCATGAAGGTGTATGTATGTGTGCACATGTGGAATGCTTTCTTTCCTCGACCGCGCGAGCAGCGCGTTACGAAAAAGTATATATATATATATATATATATATATGCGTATACGTACACACATGGGGAAATCCACGACGAATGAGTTTGAGGGAACGAATTGGAGAAAATTGCGTCAATAAAGTATGTTGTAACCAAAACCTGTCGTTCAATCTCGATCATGATTCACAGCCTTTTTTAGAAATCAAAATATTTCAGAGAAACTGTTTCAGTTTTACCTTGGCAGGCAAAATGTTATTTTTAAATTATTTTAAAAATTTCTTGCAATAATATTATTTTAGTTTATTCAAGATCTATCGAAATTCATACATCAATAAGAATATTTCATTTATTTATTAATGCTCAATATTTTACTAAATTAAAATAAAAATACCAGACATTAATTGACCTATAATCACGAAAAATTAACTTTTTTATAAACTATTTTGTTTTAATTACATAAATTTATATACGTCCAGTATATTTAAAAAAACTGTATTTATATTATATTTTTTATATCACTATTATAGTGGTAAACATTTTTATCTGAAATTCTTGATACGCAACAGCGTACTATACAAAAACAACATCAATCGCTGCCTCTTTTCACCGTCTCGAATTCAGCGTGGATTTCTCGACGTATATACCCACTTCCTCTCTTTCTCTATCATCTGGCCAATTGGATGGTAATTGATTTATCGTCGGCGTGCGCGGCGCGCGTGCTTGGCTCTCGCAAGCTTCCAGCGCACGCACGCAGGGGATCACGTGACAGCAATCACGTGGCGGCCACCCGCGGATGTATATAAATTGCGCGTGGGCAACTGCTTCGTCGAGTATATTGTAAGAAAAGGTGCGAAGAAAAAAAAATGGCAAAAGAGATGTGTTCGCTCCTATCCCCCCTCCCTCCTTCATCACCTCATTCAACGAGACTACGTATTATAATTGCTTGCGAATTTACATATGTATACGGAAAGGATTTATTTATTGTCTGTAATGCCGATTATTTTTGTATTTTTTCGTTCGTATGTCCAGTGCAGTCTCTATATGTTATAATGTGTTCTTTGAAAAGAAAAATTAAAAGGCATATATTTCAGGGGAATGAGAGTACGTTATTTCTTGAAATACACATTTTCTTATACAACTTATTTAGATATCTTCATTAAATTTCTTAGAAATCACTAATTTAAATAAAACTGATTAAGTACCGATATCTTCGTCCACATCATATTAAACAAGATTAAATATTTATTATGTGATGTACTTTATATATAAAATTTGCATATAACATTTTAGTACAAATATTTGTAAGAAGTGTTTCTAATCGTATGATTTACAAATCAGCTGCATAATGCTGATAAAACACAGGAAACTATAATTTTATCATTATTATTCTTGATTGTGGATATCAATTCGAAATGCATATTTTTACTTGTGAAATTTATAAAGAAACTTTGATATAATATTTATAGGAAAATTAATACCGCTTTTTTTACTTCAAACGTAAAATTATGTACTTTAATTAACATATCTGTTTTTTTTTTAAATTCAATTTAGCAGCAAGCAAAAGGTTTACAATTTAAACATTTTTCTATATTGCAAAATAGTTTTAATAATTTGATATTTAAGAGGAAATAAAGAATGTTTACGTATTTCATCATTATTAATAAATATAATGTAATTAAAAATAATTATTGAAAAATTTAATATTCGGCTATTTTATAGATTTTCCGGTTCAATTTTGACTATTCAAATATATATTTTTTCATTATACTGCAATTTTAAAGCAACAAGTTTTACGCTATTCTAATAAAACGACAAAACCTCTGTTATGAATAATTTTTCGTGAAATTATTACTTAGATTATTACTTAGATAAAATTATTACTAATTAATACTATAGCGATTCATTTCATGTAAAACTGCAGCAGCTAGCGTTACATTAAAACCAGTAATATTTCACCTATAGCAATAAAAAAAAGTTATTTATTTAAAATTTCGTTCACTAAATTTTTATTTTAAAAGTCGTGACATAGATTTATAAATTTTTCGAATTTTCTTAAAAATTAGCTCACACCTTGAAAACATATCTATAACTACTTTCACCTAGTATCGATAATGTCAGCCCTAGCGAATAGTAACTTATTGACCGACGCACGGTTAACATATATCTTACTGATATCCAACATCGAGTATACGTAAACTTCCACCAATATCATATTAGGGTCAAACGAGTTACTTTCCTTTGAAAAATGATCGGAAAGCATTTTAAAAAACATATTTTTGAAAAACTATATTAATCTGTGTACACTGTGTGTCGACAGAAATTTTTATTCTGAAGAATTTTCTAAACCATTGATTAAAAAAAAAAAAATACGTTCCATTGTTCCGCTGTTAATGTGTCCCTTTTAAAAAATATTTCTTTTTCCACACGTGTACTTTTGAACAATGATTCTTTTAAAAGCTTTCTACGGTAACTTTTACAATAAAAATAAAAAATAAGATAAAATAATTCAAATAAAGTAGTTTCTTTTCAAATGTTATGTTTCATATAAACGGGCTATGTAAAATTAAAAGATAATTTCGTTATTATTTAAATATTTTGTTACATTAGTTAAAAACTGCATTCTAATTTTAATTATAAAATTAACACGAATAATCAGTGAGATAAAAGTCTGCAATGGTTGTTTACCCATTCAAATTTTTACGTGCACATTTAGAGGCATGACTGAGTTCACAGATAGCCCGTCGACATTTTACCAATATAATGGAAGTCATGAATGCACCTTTGTTTACCTATCGACATTCCAGTCAATTATTATTAAGTGCCCCAAATTAATCGATGTTATGGATATGTCTTTTTTTTATTTTATTTTCAATACTTTGTCATCATTTTGATGGAAGCAATTTAAAAGGAATAATTTATACCTAATAATATCATTAATAAACTAATAATGAGATGAATTTACAGAATTTCAAGTTTTTAGTAACAAATTTCGTCATATTCCAACAGAATCTTGTCCATCAGTAAAATTAACAATGTTAATACTTTTTTTATAATAAAGAATCTGATTGGATATTCCAACAGTATACAAATTCATATAGCATATAATCGTTAAAAACGCTTAAATAAGTATCCGCCATAAAAATTGTAGCATCGTGTGCGATATTTTACAAAGAAACCTTAACGACCCAATAACTTCATAAATATTAAACCTTATCATACACTGTATAATACGCTCTTCATTGCATAAATATCCCCTTTTTTGTTAATTACCACCTCTAGCGGAAATAATCTTTGTAAACAACTTCAAATATAACAAATGTTTATAATTATCCTGCTCCGAATATCCCCTCACTCTATTATTAAAGCAAACTACCTAAAACTATACCAAAATTGCCCTATAATAATTGGCGCAACCATGCGGGGGGCTTGAATTTTCAGCCCAACATTATTCTCCAAACAAGTGCGAGCTCCGCACGAAATAACAACGTAAAATTACCAAGTTATACTTTTACCTTCGTGCATCATTATCCCTCTACCCCCTAAAAAATCATCCGAAAATTCCGCCTCTCCAGTTCATCCCCAAAATCAGGCATCCACCCCCATTCATAGCCAAAATAACGGGCACACACGCTCTACCTCCACCCGCGAATTACTCACTCACCCGCGCCTCTCCCCAACAGTTCGCACACACACACCTACACACATACAAATCCACAGCCAGCCGGCGCGTTAGCGCGTCGGCAAATACACTCCGCTACCTTTTTCACCTCCCACCCCTCGCTCTCTCTCCGCGACGATTCCGAACACGCGTAATGGCAGCCGCAAACAAATCGTAAATCTCCCCGCTCGCTCGCGCCCGCGGCGATTTTCGCGCCGAGCGCCGCCGATAAGCGCGCGCGCGGGGGTGGTAGGAGAGAGAGAGAGAGAGAGAGAGAGAGAGAGAGAGAGGAAAAGGGGTCGCGCTGCCGCCTCGCTTTTTCCTCTGCGCCCGCCCGCGCTGCAAATGCGCTCGGGGAGACTGCTGCGCCATTTCAAACGCGCTATTTTTCAAAGCCCCCTCCCCCCTTCCGCCACCGTGTAGGTGGGTGTAGTATTTTTTTTTGCCTCCCGTC
>JAPYZO010003272.1:0-13357 GCA_030522905.1 Torymus flavipes
TCTATATATATATATATATATATATATATATATATATATATATATATATATATATGTATATTGTAACGCGGTCTGGCTTTACGGGGTATTAAACCTTCCTGCTCCGCTAGAGGGGTATATATTACGCGCCTATCTGCGCGTCTCATCATGGCAGAGCTTGAGAACTCGCAGCTCACGCTTCCATTGCAGAAAGCCTAAGCCTCACTTTCCGCTGGAGCGATCGCTTTCTCCTGTAGCCGCGGAGGGGCTACTGCTGCCAACTGCTTATGGCAGACACGCTCGCCGGGCTCGACACCTAACCTCAACTGTCGTCGCTGGCTTACCCGTACAACGTCACTCTGGGTAACCAGAGTGACTTTACTTACAATCAACCCCGATGACGATGCTCCTCTAGGAGCTGATGATGCTCACGGCTAGCTGCAGCTGCTAAAAGGTAGAGGGCGGTATTCGGGGGAAAGAAAAGGGAACGAATACTCGCAAATTAAACACGTGACTCGAGTCAATTAGATAAAAACAATAATAGCATTTATTGAAGGAAATTAACTCGCACAAAGGGGCGAAACCCGAACAAACTAATAACAAGTTACGCGCAGGCCGAGACTTTGTATAAGCCGGCTGATCGCACAGCCGGCTTGCACGCGCGAAGAGGTTTGCCACGGAATGGCCGCCGCACGCACTCTACCACTTGCTGCTATGCAAGTGGCAAAATCACAAATTCGCGGAGCCGCTCGCACGAATAACCTACGCGGCATAGGACAATGCTAGCTACTTACAGTTGAGCTGGCCAGCTCGCGCTCGCTGTCTCTTTGCCTGGCTCTTCTCTCCGTCTCTCTCACTCTCTCTTGCTCCAACGAGGCTGGAGACCGCGTGGCGCCGGGCTCTTTCTCACGCCGGTTTTATCTCCCGCTCCTCTCTCTCTCTCGCTGTGATAGACTGCGCGACGATGCAGCCGGCGTTGCGGTGGCGGCGGAGTGGTTGCTGAGCGTTGGCGCGGAGGGCACGAGCACTTCTTCGACACGGCACTACCGGAGCGACCTGTGGCACGTGCACACGGGACGAGCGGCAGGACTAAGAATGGCCGCGGCGTCGCTGTGAAGCGGCGCGGCGGCTCCTTCTTCCTCGAAAGAGTGTAACGCTTATACATGCACCTAGTGGTAGTCCATTTATTATGTCTACTGATTGAGAATAACTATGATTAATTCTTACTTCGAAATGCAGTATATTGCCAGTGATATTCAATTTGATGAGTATTTCTGATATTCTTCTGCGCCATATTAGGTCATAGGCCTTTTCCATACCTAAGCAAGCTGCAATTAGGTGTTGTTTGTTTACGAATGCATCACAAATGTTTGCCTCTAGTGTCACTAAACAGTCTAGTGTAGAGCACTTGGATCGGAAGCTACTTTGGGATTTGTTTAAGATGTTATTACTTTCAAGGAACCATGCAAGTCTTTTGTTTAGCATTTTTTCGAAAATTTTACAAATGTAGCAGGTTAGTAAAATTGGGCGGTAATTTTCCTTGTTACTTTTCTTTTTTCCCGGTTTAAGTATTGGAATTACTATTGCTTCAGTCCAGATGCGTGGAAAAATTCTTTTTGTCCATATTATATTGAAAATATTTAAGAGTGTGATCAAAGCTTTTTTCGGTAGATATTTTAGTAGTCTATTTGGGATACCGTCTGGGCCTGGGCTAGTATTTTTACTGTAGGTTAATACCGCTGTCAACTCATCGAGAGTGAAGTTTCTGTTTATCGGGTTGTTATAATTGTCTTGTATATTGTGATAATTTATTTCGTTTACTTCTGTTTCTTTTTTAAAATCTAGGAATTCTTGATTGTGGTTGCTGTCGTCTGAGTTATACGCGAAATTTGCCGCCAGTATATTAGCTATTTCTTCTTGGTTATTTATTAATTTGTTTTCTTCCATTAGTTACGTGATTTGTGTGTAGTTGTGGCCTTCAATAGATTTGATTTTTTTCCACAGTTCTTCTAGAGGTATGGAATAATTTAAAGATCCAAGGTATTTTATCCACGAATTTGTTTTACTGAGCTTGATTGTTCTCTTCGCTAATGCTTTCAATCTTTGGTCTTCTATTTTAGTTTCTAAGGTTTTCTTTTTTTTATATTTGTTGAATGCTTTTTTTAGCGTTTTTGATAGCTGTTTCATATTTGGCGTTCCACCATGGAACTTTTTTAATTTTAGGATTTTTTTTGTCTTGGCGAGACTTTCAATTTCTTTTTTTGAAAGCCTAAATCAATGCAATAGACTTCGAAAAAAGGCTGTTTAAAGTTGACGTTTTTGTCAAAAATCGCGAAAAATGACCGTGTTCATGGTCGACGTGTCAAGCGAATTTTAACTCAAAATGATTATCAGAAGTATTTTTCGTTAAAGTATAATGTCATCTTACTGCCCTTTTTCTATCATAGGAAAAAGTAAAAAAATGATTTCTGTTGAGCATTATAATTTCTAATTTTCCGATACCTATACTAATAACAAATGGCTTTCTACTGACATAAATTCTACCATATTATGATCAGTTTTGACACATACATGTAACACTGATACAATTTTGGATTCATCATTTTTCTCACGAATATCGAACACTATTTTTTGACACTCCATGCTTATAGTGCTATTTTCGCACGCTTAGGTTCGCAAGCATGCGCTACAATAGCACTTTACGCGCGTTGGGTCAAAAAATAGTGTTTGATACTCGTGAGAAAAATGATTCTGGCACGAGTGTGAGTTTGTCGATAATCACACTCGTGCTAGAATCATTTTTATCGCACTAGTATCGAAATAGTACATTACGATACAAGTGCAGGAAAGTAGATTTCGCCTCGTGTAACGTTTACACCCGAGCGAAGCGAGGGTGGAAAGGCACACGAGAAGAGAATCTCTTTCCCGAACGTGTTTCGTACAGAACTTTTTGATACGACGTGTGGAAAGTTAGATTTTGAGCACACGTTTTTTGTCGAGCGTGTGGAAAAACAAACTTTCCGCACGGAGTGTCGAAATAGTACATTACGATACAGGTGCGGGAAAGTGATTTTATACCTTTTAACCTCAAAATCATAACTTTAATATTATTATTCGGCTCCCGTGGTATAAAATACGGTTCGAAACTGGTGCGTAAGAAGATTTTTAGCTCATGTGACTTTTCTCACTCGCTTCGCTCGGGCGAAAAACATCACATGAGCTAAATAATCACCTTCAGCACCCGTGTCGAAATGTACTATTATTCTCGTGCGAACGTTTGCGCCAGAGCGAAGCGAGGGTGAAAAGGCCACACGAGGATAAAATCACTTTCTCACTCGTGTATCGAACACTATTTTTTGACAAGACGTGTGTGAAGCTTAATTTAGGGTATGGGATTTTTATTAGAGCGTGTGCAAAATCGAGCTTTGCGCACGCTCAAATAAGGCGACATGCGCTAAATCAAACTTTACACACGGCGTATGCAAAAATGTTATTCGATACGCGAGTGAGAAAGTGATTTTATCCTCGTGTGGCCTTTTCACCCTCGCTTCGTTCGGGCGCAAACGTCCACCACGAGGATAAAATCACTTTTTCGTACTTGTATCGAAAATAACTAGTTCTATACACGTGGAAGAGATGATTAGTATCTCGACTCTCAATTACTAATTCTCGACTCTTGTAATTGTAAACTCGCACTAGCCTGAGGATCATCTCTCTCGCACTAGTATCGAAATGTACTATTTGAAGTGATAAAATTAGAGTTCACGAAAAATGGGAATAGTTTTATTTACAAAATCGATCATAAGTTTGGCATCAGTTGATCAAAAAAAGTGCTGAGGCTGTTTATTTTGAAGTTCTTGAAGGCAGTTTTCCGATTATTTTATATGCAAATATCAGTAATATCAATAGGCTGGTGCAAATAACATTAAAGTAATAACACTTTGGTTAGTTTAATATTGTATTAAGCAGAATTTTATGAGATTTCTTATTAAATTACAATATTTATAATTATAATATATCTGAAATATCTTTGCATGAGCTTGATTCCAATATTTCCAGAATTTCTTCTTTACCAGGGCAGTTTTTACAACGATGTAGCATATAATTGCTACATCGAATTACTGTCTGTTGAACAAATATAATTATTTAAAATGACATGGTAGGATACATTTTTCTTAATGGCAGATATACAAATCGTATGTGTACCAGATCCTCCAGCATTAATACATTCTTTCGGCCTTAAGAAGCAAATATACTAAAACTGGGTTTGTGTTGATCTTTAAAATTTTGTTCATATTCTTCTTCTTCTTAATAGATCCTTCGTATAGATCCTTCAAATCATACATCAAAAGTCTTTTTTGTAACTTCTCTGACATATTAGTAGTAGGATTTTTAACACTAATGCAATCTTTCATGCAGCTACATATTCTACTATTGGTTTCATCTTTATAATACTGAGTTGTATATTCGATAACTTCAATAGAATGAATGTAGTATACACTTTACGCTTAATAGTTCCTAAAACACCTGAAAAAATATATTTTGGAATTAATTTCAAATATTATGTATATTTAATAACATAATAAAATCATAATAACAATAGTAATTTTTTTTAATTTCCCAATTATCTACCTCAACAGTACTCAATATTAAATCAAGATTGTCTCAATATTGCTTTGACATATTCTCCATATTCGTTAATGTTCCCTCAACGTTAATATATATGCATGAAACCATGAAGCAGTATTGCTGCAAACCATGACTTCCATTTTTCCATTGACTTTACAATAGGTTTTCTATAGACTATAAAAAAAATATCAATTTTTATTTTATTTTAATTGATATAACTTGTTATATTGGATAAAAAATTAGTTTTTTAGTTTGAAATTATTAGTTTAATACTTCTTTTAGTATTCAATAATTATCTTATTATTATTTTTTATCTATTATGGAATAATGAAATTCTATTATAGTTATAGTTGACGGAATAAAAATTAAATTAAAATTTGCTATTCATCAATTCTTCTAACGTAGGGAAGACCGGGGCGTTTTTGTACACTTTTTTTTAAGGCCGATCATGACTATAATAGACTAACAATTGACAACTCAATAGCTTGGACTCTTAGTTTAGGATTAAAAGTAAGTAATAGAATAGATAATAGAGTACTATAAATAGATAAAATAATATTATTTCCTCAGATAAAAAAATTTTTGTACAATTTACCTAAATAAAATAAGTATATATTTTATTACTTTTGTTATGTCGCTTCATGAATTTTAAATATAAAATCTATGGTATATTAAGCGAAAGTAGGGCGTTTTAAAAATAATATGGAGATAATTTTACTTCGGTTAATATACTATTCAATATTTTTTTTTCAATTTATTTACTTAAAGTCGCATACATTTCTATTTTTTTCTTTTATTATTATATACTATTTTTTTTACACAGGAACCAACCGCACAGCTAAATGTTTTTTAAGCGTATATATAATATAGATGTATAATCTGCTTTTTAATAAATAAATTAATTAAAATAGCCACAAGGTCAAGGCTATTTTGTACAGTTCATGGGGTTAGTTTGTACACACGCTATTAGTTACAAAATAATTAGGAATTTATTGGTTTCAAAATTATTTGCAAATTTATCAAAAATATTATGTTTATGTACTGTTGTAATTTTAGATTCATCTACGTTATGAGTCTTGAAATTCGAATTTATACTATGATAATATTCTTTCATAATATAATCTTTCCACTCTTCTTCAAGCTTTGCAGAAAAAACCTTAATTTCTAGTTTGGCATAAAGCATGTTTAGCTTCTTCAGCTGTATCTTGATGTTTGCTTTTATACCAACATGATATGATAGTGCAGAGGCCTTCATATTAAATTTCGCTGCAACAGTTCTGATAGAATATTCTGAAATCCGCACATCTCCAATGGCTTTCGAAATCGTTTCCGCATTATAACTGTTGCGATTATTAGATCGACGTTTATAATTCCTTACCATTTATTTATTTATTTCTAGAAGTAAAAAAACAATAGCAAGTAGTATTAGCAGCTTTTCCTAAGAATACAAGTTTATAATTAATAAAAACTTACGCACAAAATAGCCCCAAGAGAACTGTCCAATAAAGCCTTAAGGTATCGAGAATTTTTTCAGAACTAAATGAATCTTACCAAATTAGAATTCTCTCTTTTACAGTCTACGACCCACCGAGGCTTATATTATGAAATAATTAATATATACGAAGAAACATGTAATTGTTCACAGTACAATACAGTATAAACTGAAATTTTATTGGTCTTAAACTGTAAACAAGTACACGTTTCTTCGTATATGTTAATTATGCCATAATATAAGTCTGGATGTCACGTAGACAAATGTTTAAGGAGTAAAATGAGACGTTAGACACTAAAATCGAATGAAAAATAAGAAGTTGCAGAAGTAACTTTTTTACTTATTGAACAATATCTACATCTTTGATTAACAATTTTTTATGATAACATTTTTTTTTTTTTCAGAAAGTATTTGCCTTTCATATCCGTGTGTGCGTACATTATTATATTTTAATAACTTTTTCCATTACAATTAAATAGTAAACCCATTTTAAAATCATGATAACCACCTCTTAAACGTCGAATGAACAGGTCTCAACGTACTAAAAAAGGTTTATTCTATTGATAGTTTAAATTTATTTTACCGACGATTAATATAAGTGTATCATTGAAAAGAAACTTCATTGTCCAAAGTAGCCCCGTGTACAAAGTAGCCGCAGTCTCCCCTATAACATAATATATGTAATGTAATGTATAGATGATTATCGATTCTATAAGTTTGAATAAGATGATATAATAGACCAGGAGATAGTGACAAAAAAAAGAGAATGATTAGTTAGGGTATGCATTTTTGAAGGTTGATAATTTACGTTATTTGACGAATTATAAGCCGATAATCTGAGACCGCTCGCTTGCAGCCACGTTGTCAATTAAATATTTATTTTTAACAAAAATCAATGTTTATGAACGATTAATGAGTGTATGCAAATTAGTTTTTCTAAAAGATTGAACAAAAATAACCGGGTGGAAGCTAATTTGCATACGGTTTCCGCGTGTACAAAAACCGGAAATGATTTTGTTAAGTTCCAAAAAATGTGGGTGTTAAAAAACAATTAGTATGCGTATGTAATTTTACAGGGTTAATATTATCACCATATAGAACATAAAAAACTAATTTGCATACGTTTACGACTTGCACTTGTATTTGCGGCGATTATTTCCAACTACATTATTACAGTTATAACAGAGAATAATTAGTCTGTTCTCGAAAAGGGAATTAATTTATTGATTGAATACGTTTCAGACTTGAACAACCTTTAAAAAAAGTATTTTGCAATTTGCATTTTAAAATGTTCGTAATAAAAAATAATGATGTCGATTTGCATACGATTTTGGCATCTACAAGATTATTTACAGCAATAATTACATTGCAAAAAAATTATAGTGATGTTAAATTTCGAGTTTTCCTCCATTCATTTATTTATTTACGAGTTCTCACTTGTATCAACAACAATAATAGCATTATTTTTTAAACTGCTGCTAATATGTACGCGAAAAAATTTTCCTGGAGGGACTACTCCAACGCCACTAGTAACTTTAGGAAAACTCGTCTAGAGAGTACACATCACTTTGAAGTAGCGACCGCCAGCCTTCTGGCACACTGACAAGGAGAGGGTCTAATCTGCGGGACACGGATTTTAGCGGGCATTGGGGAGACGATTTTTGGTACCTAAAAATGAAGCCCAGTACTGACAATTTCGTCCAATGAGCCCTTTTTTGAGATATGGGCAATTTAATCTTAAATATCATCTATTTCTTTAAAAAATGATGTCTCTTCTATTGAGTGTTTTATTGCGAATATTTATGATAGGAAAACGAGCAAAAAAGATTATAAAAGTAGACAGTAAAAGCTAAAATTGAAGCCCTGATTCATTTAAAAATATTTATTTTTCAAGAAGTTACAAGCAATCAAAGATAGCGTATCCATTTCAACGGTTAAAAGAATATAAATTTTTAACCATTTTCGTATGCTATCTCTGATTGCTTGTAACTTCCTCAAAAATAAATATTTTGTAATGAATAAGGGTTTAATTCTAGCTTTTATTGTCTACTTTTATAATCTCTTTCGCTCGTTTTTTTGTCATAAATATTTGAAATGTGACACTCAATAGAAGAGACATCATTTTTTTAAAGAAATAAAGGATATTTGAGATATCTCTATAAAAAATTGGACGAAATTGGCAGTACTGGGCTTCATTTTTAGGTACCAGAAATCTATTTGGTAAAAATATGATGTATCTTCTATCTGGTAGAAATATGATGTATCTTCTATTGACCATTTAATCGGTTAAAATGAAGACAAATTTTTATTTATTTTCTTACGCTATCTTGTTCTCGTATCTTAAATACTTGCAATGTGACAGTCAATAGGATAGACATCATTTTTTACGAAATAGAGGATATTTCAGATGAGATTGCCCATATATCAAGAAAACCGCTGCTAAATGCTTTAGCAGAATGCTTTCTCAAAGAGAATTGATAAATTACATCAAATAATTTTTTCAAATGTACCTATATTTTAATATAAAATTTCATTTTTTCTGCATATCTGATTTTTCATAAATACAATTATTTTAAATGATCAAGAAAATTATATTTAAAATAGTTATGTAGTAATTATTAAATTACAAATTAGAAAGTTTAAAGTATTATCTCATGCTATTTATTGAATATATTTGAAATTTCTTCGGTGTTTTCTTCGAAAATCTGCTAACTCGGAGTCAAAATATGCGTATATGTATACTAAAGATCTTTTCGGTCCTAAAGATAAAGATACAAAATATGTTTTATTTAAAAATTACCCCATTCGTCCATTCTACGAATCCGACTAAATTTTTTTTCATTGTAATTATTATTGTAAATAATCTTGTACATGCCAGAATTGTATGCAAATCGACAAATCATTATTTTTGATTACGTACATTTCCAAAATGCAAATTACGTACGCTAATTAATTGTTTAAAAACTCTTGATTTTTTAACATTTATTTTTGCGTATGCCAATTGGCTGAACACTTTCAAAATGTATGCAAATGTGGTTTCTACGCATATTTATACAACATCTTGATTATAGTAGAATGGCATGCACTAATTAATCATGCTCTGTTATAACGAAAATAATGCAGTTGCAAAAAATCGCCGCAAATGTAAGTGCAAGTCGTAAACGTATGAAAATTAGTTTTTTATGTTCTATATGGTAATATTATTATCCCTGTAAAATTGCATTCGCATACTAATTGTTTTTTAACACCCACTTTTTTTTCCAACTTAAAAAAATCATTTCCGGTCTTCGTACACACGGAAACCGTATGCAAATTAGCTTCCGCCCGGTTATTTTTTGTTCATACTTTTAGAAAAACTAATTTACATACACTCATTAATCGTTCATAAACATTGATTTTTGA
Source organism: Torymus flavipes (assembly GCA_030522905.1). Lineage (NCBI taxonomy): Eukaryota > Metazoa > Arthropoda > Insecta > Hymenoptera > Torymidae > Torymus > Torymus flavipes. The sequence continues at coordinate 9,503 of JAPYZO010003272.1, forward strand.
TACAAATAAATATTCAATTGACAACGTGGCTGCAAGCGAGCAGTCTCAGATTATCGGCTTATAATTTGTCAAATAACTTAAATTATGAACCTTCAAAGATGTACACACGAACTAATCATTCTCTTTTTTCTGTCATTATCTCCTGGTCTATAAGATAATATTAGCAGGTCATAACCTAAACTAAAAGAAATGGCAATATTACTATTCAAATAGCTACGATAATTTAGAACCAATTTTTTAACCTACCTGCAGTAACTCTGAGTTCTTTTGCTTTATTAAACATGTATCGTGACTATTGAAAGTAGTGGTTTGCTTTTTCAAATTTCCAATGATTGGGAAATAATGTCAATAACGAGATTTTTGTAACAAATTTAGTTTCTTCATAAGAAAGCTTAACTGAATACCTAATAATTCCTTGAAATGACATACTATCTTGGAGCTATTTGACATTGATTAAAGTTGGCAAAAAATTTTGTACTTATTGATTTCAAAACACTGTAGGTTTTATTTTTCAAGCGATCATCACTTAATTTCTCTTGTTTAAGGCGGCTCATTACCGACTTCCCTAGTCAAAGTAGTGCTAAATGAAGAGGTCACGTAAAATATAAAAAAAAAAACCATAGTTGTAATGTGACTTTTTTTAATATGATAGAGATAATCAATGTATTATAAAAAAGTGTATTTAACATGACTGAGATAACCTTTTTCTCAAAATGTCGATATTCTAGAAACTAGATATTGTCACTAAAAACAATTATTGATAAATAACGGAAATCTTTCTTGTTTCTGCCGAACCGATTTAAGTTTTGAAGGTCTGATTTTGTTAAGTAAATTCACGGGCACTCGCCACAGGAAAGTCAAAATTATTTATAACTCAGAAACTTATAGTCAATAAAAATATATTTTTTCAACCTCGTCCATGAATTTATATGAATAATTAGCTATAACATTCTGAGTTATAAATAACTTTGAATTTTCTCTCTGGCGAATCCCCGTGAAATTACTTAACGAACAAAATGAGACTAAACTAAAATATCGAAATTTTGAGAAAACGGTTATGTCAGTCATGTTGAATACACTTCATTTATAATATATTGACTATCTCCATAATTTTAAATAAATAAATCACATTACAAATATGGTTTTTTTTATATTTTAGGTAACCTCTTCATTTAGTACTGCTTTGAATAGGGAGATCGATGAGCCACCTTAAAAGGAGGTTCATCAAATCCATCGAGTATTTTATTTAAACGTTGAAATCCTTGGCTTAATGATATACTTTCTGAGATATCCGATGTACACACTTGACTACTTGAAGAAACTTGATTCATTAAAGTCGTCATTGTTTACGTTTACACCATCGTTCAAAGCGTTTTCTCTTCCATTTTCATTATTTTGTATTATTGACGTAATTTTAAACACACAGTGTTTCCCAGGACCTGAATTTATTTTAGTAATATTACGAAACGATTGACATTTATCAGCACTAATCATTACTAAATTATTCACAATGCATTTCGAATGATTATTAAAACAATTGCAATACTTCTTTTGCCTACTTGTACAACAATTTTCATATTTACAAAGATGACGGTCGCAAATAAATTTATTTTATACATTAATATCAAAATCTTTAATTATAAGTGATAAATACAGCTTTAACTCATTACTAAGATTACTGATTGGATTAAGAGATTTATTTTTTGTAAATGACATTTATCATCCTCATACAATTCACCAATATAGCAAATCATTTTCTCCCAATTGGACCAACTTCTGAGAAGATATCGCTTACAAAACACAATTGTACCATTTATAATTTTCAATCAAACCAATACTAATTAACATGGTAAAAGTTCTACTCAACTACCTTCAAAATTCTCTATTTAGAAATATTCATTTCAGTTTTCAAACATTCGTTATAACCGATAAAGAAGGCATAAAATAAACACAGCTTATCAGATAGAGTTAATAACTCTACGGTTTTGAAACGGAAGAACAAGCTAACTTGTGTTCACTGTTTAAGGACATTCTACATTGCGTGTGCATGTATGGCGTGTGCATGTATGGCGTGTTTCGTACAACAAAATGAACGTGCGACATCTATTAACTTGTCTAACCACAGGTTACATGAAACTATTAAGAGCAATGTACATAAGCGCCGCTAAGCGCTGCTCCGTTCTGCTCTGCTCCGCCCCGTTTTACTCCAACTTGAATGTAACCGCGTTTGTATGATTGGCTGATTCTGTTGTATTGCTTACTGCCTGTGATAGAATGGAGTTTTAAATGCGGTTGAAGAGAAAATACGAGGCAAAGCAGAGTGGAACAGAACGGAGCAGCGCAAAGCGGCGCTTACGTACATTATCTCTTATGTTTTATTTACCCTTTATATTTATACGAAAAACGCACGTAAAACTATCGGAAAACTGCCTTTAGGACCTTCGAAATAAGTAGACTCAAAACTTTTACTGAACAGATGTTATCAAATTTATGATCGATTTTGTAAATCTAACTATTCTAACTAACTAAAAAACTATTCATATATTTCGCGACCTCTAATTTTATCACTTGAAAAATATTTTTTTCTATAAACTGCTATAACTTTAGCTATAGTGATCCTAAAAAATTCTGCGACCATGAATTTTAAAGATCTTAAAACCAACATTGTATATGTTAAATATAAGTGTCAAAACTAATTATAACATGGTGGAATTTATGTTAGTAGAAAGCCATTTGTTATTATTATTATAGGTATCGAAAAATTAGACATTATAATGCTCGACAAAATAGTACATTACGATACGTGTGACTTAAGTGGCCCATTATAGCACGGTGAGGTGAGCGCGCGAGCATAGCGAGCGCGATAAACGCCGTGCAATAATGGACTACTTAAGTCACAGATAGACGTGACCTAAGTGCGGACTTAGGTCACACCGTGCTATAAAATCATTTTTTGAAGTTTTCCTATGATAGAAAAAAAGAGCAGCAAGATGGTATTATATATTAACGAAAAATACTTATTAATCATTTGCTGTTAATCATTTTAAATTAAAATTAGCTTGACACTTCGACCACGGACAGTCATTTTTCGCGTTTTTTTTTAAAAAGCGTCAACTTCAAACGGCTGTCTCTAGAAGTCTATTGCATAGATTTAGCCTATCGAAAAAAGAAATTAAAGGTCTCGTTGAGACAAAAAAATGAGACCTCCCCGATTTCATTTTGTTACAATTTCAGCATCCTCGAATTTAAAAAGAAAATGGCCAAAAATTGGTCAAAACCAGGATTTAAAAAAGTTCCAGCAGGAGCTAAAATACGCTACTTTTTATATGTACTTTCATAAAATAAATCGGCGACCAAATCAGCGAGCCCCCGAGCATACTTTTAAAAAAACCGTTGCTAATATGTTGGCACGTAGCACAGTCTGGCAAAACCAAGGAAAAATGCTCGAAATTCCGCTTCCACTCAATTTTGGATAAAAAAATATTTGACAGCATGTTTTGCTTCGTTTTTTTAGTTATCTAAACTATAACATCTCAAGAATTTCCATATATTGTTATATGCCATCATATATGACTGGATATGTGAATATATAACCATACACTGCTATATATGATAATATATACTTATGAAATATATATATATTAAATTTGACCTATTATAAGTATATATCATCATATATAGCAGTATATGGTTATATATTGACATATCCAGTCATATATGATGAGATATAACAATATATGGAAATTCTTGAGATGTTATAGTTTTTGTGCTTCTTAAATGTGAGAATGTCGAGTTAAATCAAATTCATGAGACACGCTTGCACATCTATTAACAACATGTTTATAAACAAATCTG